>JAKSZP010009823.1:0-49215 GCA_022478985.1 Massospora cicadina
GTCCTTCATATTTTGCAACCTCTTCAAGGAGGCATGATCAGTAACCACTTTGAACGACGTCCCATATAAAAGGGGCAATAGTATTTTACAGCAATCAAGACATCAAGCACTCCTTTTTAGTGACGCTGTAGTTGCATTCAGCTTTTGAGAGCATTTTGCTGGAGTAGGTCACGGGATGATCAACCCCATGCTCATTTGGTTGAGCCAAGTTAGCTCCAACGGCGTAACCAGAAATAATCAAAGAATAACATGAAGGGCTTGCCATAGGCAGGGTGACAGAGGATCAGCCGTTGTTGTAATAACCCCTTCAGGGTCTCAAATGCGGCTTTTTGTTCAGCACCCCACTGCAAGGGAGTGTTTTTTGCCAATAGGCGAATGAGGGCTCACTAAGCTGGGCGAATTTTTTAATGAATTGAAGTTAATACCTCATCATTCCAAAATACCTGAATATTGCAGAGGTTTTTAGGAGAAGGAATCTTAGATATTGCTACAACCTTGTCTTGGAGGGGTTAAAGCCCATCTTGTGAGATAGTGTGCCCAATAAAATCCAGTTTCTTCTGGAAAAAAGTATATTAGAGGGCTTCAGCTCAATGTTAGACTTTTGCAAGCGTTGAAACACCTCCTTTAGGTCGTGAGATGCTTGTTGAACGTCTTGGAGAAGAATGTGATGTCATCAAGATAGACAATCACACAACTCAGTTTAAGATCCTGGAGAATGTGATCCATCACCTGCTGAAAAGTAGCAGGCGCATTACACAACACCTGAGGTAGCCGAGTGGGTTGGAACAAACCCTCACTGCAGATAAGGGCATACTTTTCCTGATCCTATGGAGAAAGGTCCATCTGATAGTACCCGCTAGCTAAGCCCATGGCGGAAAAGAATTTAGACACAGAGAGTTGATCCAGAGCGTCATCAATGCGGGGGATAGGGTAACTATACTTCTTTTTGAGGTGATTTAATTTGCGGTAGTCCATCACTACCTGATGACTTCCATTTTTCTTCTTTATCAATAGAAGAGGGGAAGACCAAGGACTTTAATTAGGGCACCAGCAACCCAGAGTCCAGCAGCTGTTTGAGCTCCGTCTGCATCTGTAGCTCCTCAACTTTGGATTTGCGGTAGGGTTTGGATTGGATAGGGTGATCCTACCCAACATCAATAGTATGAGTCCAACCCTTCATGTGCCCATAGTCATTATCAGATTTAGATGAAATGTCGCTATAGGCCTCAAGTAGAGTGTGGACTTTGTCAAGCTCATCTGGGGTTAGTTCATCAGAGTTATGAACAGTAGGCAGAGTACATAAGGATTGATTGGCGGGTAAGCCCATATCCGCCATAGACCCAATATAGTGAACTTGTTTAGTGTCCTTAATAGGGACCAGAAAGCCTCTTCCGATCTCTTGATGCTTTTTATGACCATGTCCTTCTTAGTGAGATTCCCAGCAGGAAATTAATAGGTCATTGTTAAGCTGGTACTAGTACACCTGGCAATACTTGGGGCTATAGAGGGCTAACTCCATCAATGCTGATTAGGTGAAATAAGCAGTTTTGGGGGATTTGTAAGGTAATATTAGTGTTAACTACCCGTTGTTCACCCGCCTTGATTACTACCTCTTCAGATGCATATAAAGGGATACCCTCTAGGGCGTCCACTGAGTGAGGCAACTTTTTTGTATTGCATCCCGCTGTTGTATAGTTCATGGATAAGGCGGAGGAGGGATAATCAACTGTGCAAGCATATTCCTTTTTATCATGCTCATAATTGCTTAGAATCAGAGGAACCTCGTAGTTAAGCAGGGAGAGATAGCCCTGCTTCAAGTCAATAACCCCTTCATATTTGAGCATGAACTGGGTACCAATGAGTAGATTGTAGGTATCATTAGCCAAGACCACCGCTGGGTCCAACAAGATGATCTTCCCAAAACGAATGGGCAGAGAAGAGTATGCCCCAATGGCGTGGGTGTTATTTGGGCCTGTGGTTCCAAATTCTTGGTCATAGTCAAGCTCAGGGGCCACCTTAATTTTTTAATGAGTTTTGTTGACACCACGTTCACAGGGGATCCAGTGTCCAGGATAGCCATGTTCCAAACTCCAATGAAAATAACCTCCACTTTGGTTAAAGTTCCACCCAAGTTGGGGGAAAGAGTGAGGACCCTCTTTTAGATAAAGAATA
This sequence comes from Massospora cicadina, assembly GCA_022478985.1. Lineage (NCBI taxonomy): Eukaryota > Fungi > Entomophthoromycota > Entomophthoromycetes > Entomophthorales > Entomophthoraceae > Massospora > Massospora cicadina. The sequence continues at coordinate 2,173 of JAKSZP010009823.1, forward strand.
GAGGCAAATCTTTTGCAGTTTTCATGGTACTTTTTTGGATAATCTGCAGGGTATGAACACACTTAATTTATCAGATCAGTGTGGCAATGAGCTGGTCAGCGTCATTGGTAGTGTCACTAACCTCAAAACCCCTCAACACTTGAAGAAAATAAGAAGGGTAACCTAGTCATATCCAAACATCTCCAGGTTCAAACTTTCAGGTACCTCCACTTACTCTGGGGGCTCCTAAAACATAGTGACCAACATCTTCACAACCCCAAATTAGATTAATCATCGGGAGGTGTTATTGATGCATGTCAGGGTGTCCATCAGCTGTGAGGTAGGTTCAGGATTTCCTTTGTTGCAGGATAGACCCTGGGGGCGCTCATATTTAGCCTTTGACGGGGGGTTTAGGCTGCCCCTGTCTACAGGTTTGGGCTAGAGATGGCCGGTGGAGAGGTTCAGAGAGAGGTATCGTTTTGTAAGGACGAGACGATGAAATCACTTGTGAAGGCCACTTGGAGGAAGAGAGGGGTAAGGCAAAGGGATGACTGCCTTCACTGGATGGCTTTTTGGAGCTGAAGATGGAGGGGAGAACTGCCCCATCACCCCCATTATCCTTTGGCTATCCTCACGGGATGGAGGAGCATCTCGTGGCCGCAGCTCTGCAGGAGCAGATTTTTAAAGGGAGACAGCCTTAGTAGAGGCTAGAAGGTTGGAGTAGATTCTTATCTCAGAGCTCCTTGAATAGGGTCAAGTTCATAGATGTCAGCCACCGCTAGCAAGGCCTCCTTTATATCTCATACATTTTGAAAAAGAGATTAACAAAGTAGATATGCATCTCCAAGGAGGGATGAGACGCTAATCAAGCTAAAATAGCTGCAATAGCATCATCTGGTGGCAGCATCTTTGCAAGCAGTAGCAGTTGAGCTTTACTGAAAAACTGCTCAACAAAAGAGGCGATTAGTTCTCCCTTTTCAGGCTAAGGCACATAAAGGGCTGCTTTTTGCCATTTTAAAATTCTTCAGGGAGCCAAATTCCTCAATGAGTGCTTGTTTAACCTCTGCCCAGGAGCTGAAGTTGTCCATGTGCGGAACCATTATCTCCTGATCCATATGACTCAAGTAGGGAAGCATGCACTTAAATTTAAGATGGTCAGTTGCTCCTTCCATACCAACTTCACACATAAATAGGAAAGAGGCAATACTTCACTCACCTGGTGTAAACTTATCCCTAAAAGGCGGTTTATGAATGCTAGGGGAGGCCCATAAGGGCCTTACAAAGAGTGCTGCTAGAGCCTTTTAAAGTGGGCAAAGCACTGGCTGGCTGATGTTCCGAGAAGCTAGCTGGAGGTTAATTTCAGCAGGGAGGTCGTGAGGTTTACTTTCCCCACCAACCTCCATCTTTCCCAGTTTATTTAGTGGTGTAAAGGGGCCCCTATAGTGAGCAGCACTTGTCAAAATCCTGGCACTTATTAATGCTTTCTGGTGCTATTTTCACAGGATTTGACAATTAAAAAGAAGAAGGTGTATTGAAACTCTTAACTGCTGTTAACAAAATAAGGGAATTTTTAACACCCATATATAAAACTAGGAAACCTTTAAATCAGAAAAACAAGAAGGTTTTTTTATGTTATTAGTGATAGCGATGGGTGAAAAGAGAACCCTATTACTATGTCGCTGCTTATTATCTAAACAATAAGAGACTCAAGTGAGAGGGCTGAGAAAATCATTATAAGCTACAAGCATCTGAATTAGGGAATATGGGGTTTCAACCTATTGGAGCTCTCGAATCTCAACTCACACCAAAAGAACAACCAATGGAGGGTCAGTATTAGGTATGACAAGTCCGTTAGACAATGATTTAATATATTTGACCCAATCAGTGGGCGGGAAAATATTTGCACCTTGTGGGACCTGTTAAACCTGTAAAATAGGGTGGTCTCCGCCTAGGTGTTTGAACTGAAATGTAGAGGGGCCAGGGAGGAGCCTCGGCATAACTTCCCATATTCTAATGTGCATTCAGCACAGTCTTATAACAAATAATCAGACGATTTTCGAGAAGTGGGTGAAATAGCATTACCCCAATTCAAGGGGTTCCACTAAGAATAAGCCATAGTTTTTTGGTCGTTGTTACCTATATTTAAAGCGAAACACTCTTATTATAGCATCAGACTTGTAAAGTCTGACACCTAATGATGCGTTATCCAAACCAAAGAGTATAACTATAAGCTTGTATATTATATACTGAGTGCAGATTACCATTAGCTACTCCTAACCATACTTAACTTGCACCTGATGGAAAGCATTCACCAAATCAAGTTTAGAGAAAACTTTAAATTTAAGATCTTCTAGGAAATTGTGGCCACCAGGGGTAAATGATATGGATCAGGGAGATTTAAATCATTCAAGTAGCCTTAATCCATGCATAGTCTGGGTATCATCAGGCTTCTGTGTAAATTCTACAGGATACAACATAGGGGAGGTTTTCTTGATCATTCACCCCTTCTTTACCATATTGTCAATTCAGATCTTTAACGTCTGGTCTTCCTCAGCCGTGTAGGGATAAAAGGAACAGTTGATTTTGATGAGGTCAACTGTCAGCTGGAAACTTTAATCAAACTCTGAGTGACTTACCAGCTTATTAGCACTGGGTACATCTAAACTAACTTTAATGGCGCAATGATAAGATTCAAAGCAGGTAACTCTGGAACATTATCAATAGAATTGCATTACACAATATGCCGCCACAGAATTGCCTGTTGACAGGGTGAGAAGGAGGGTGCTTTCACCTAGATGAGCATTGGAGGTGAAGGCTAATGTATTCCGCAATAAGTATAGACTCACAGACTGGCGGCGCCACCATCTCACCCCAAAAACTAGATATGACAACTCCAGAATCTGCCTCAATGTTTGCCACAAATTAATACTCTTGGGCATTAAAACGAAGTAGTTTACAAAGAGGAAGTGTGATAATGGGAATCTGAAATTCCCCATGACAGGGAAACTCGGGGTGACATCAAGATTCAAACTTGCACGATCTTAAGGACAATACAGTTCCCTGTAGGACCAGTGTCCACTAGGGCAATTACTGTTACCTTGAGCTGTCCTACTGAAATATGAACAGGAAACATGAATTAAGCACAGTTAAAAATTATACAGCTCATTAAAGTAACAAAGTGCTGAACTTGACTTCTTAAACTTGAGTTCTTCCACCTTATTATATCTGTTGATGAACTGAGTGGGCATAGCCGCTGCCCAGGCACAAGATAACATTGCATATCCAAGATCTTCTGAGCCTGATAAGGGTCGCACATTTTAAAGATTCTCATTAACTGGGTCCAAATGACACTGTTTCTTCCACTTTTATAAAATTGGATGTGATAGGACGTGTTAGCTGTATCTACAGTGTCTATGAGAATTAGAAACAATATCAAGGGTTCATTTGAGGTATCATCACAGAGACAGATTCCTCAATATGGCCAAGGTCCATATAAACTAGCATGGGGTCATCTTTAATAGAGCTGGCCTCATAGTTGGAACAAAAGCCTTCTTTGTAGAAATTGACCATATAATTTTGCACTCTACTTTACATTCTTCTACTAACTGAGGCACTGGTGTGATAGCCAGCAGTGCGCTACTCATCCCATTTTTAACTAGTATAGGTCATTGTTAATTGTCAAATCCAGACTCCTTATAAGTTTCTATTAAAAGAGTACTAGAGGGCTCCTCTTCCATCACCACAGCTTTCCCATCTTCCTTTAGTTTAAAGCTGGTTTTATTGCTGTTATAATGGCTTATGTGATTTAAGGTGTTTACTTAGTGGTATCCATGTTGTGCTGAAATTTGATGAGCTATCTCAAATGTTTCCTTAAGCGTTGTTGGATCTATATCTCAAGTCACTATGAACATCAGATCCGCGACTCAATGAGGCGCTGCTGGTATGGCAAAATTTTCAGGGAGTTTCAAGGTTTCAACAATGCTCTGAAAAGCTTGTGGGTGACCCTCTAAGTTCAAGAGAAGTGCCTGACGTCAGAAAAGGATAAAAATCTGTTGAGCCCGCGGAATAAGCTCTTTAACAATTTCAGAAATGATACTGAGAAAGGAGTGTTATGTTAACTTAATTGGACATTTTGATATAGCACAGTGCATGCTCAATCTTTCGCATCATCTTGAAAAGCATCCAATAGAGCTAATATTTGTTGCTTTACTGTAAAATTGGCGTTACTTTTAACATTTGCGCGCAGGTAAACCTCAGCAAGCACTCCTAACACTTGTATGGCTATGTCCATGGAAGGACAGGGTGAAACCCAAACCACTGTGACCTTGCAGACATGTGAGGTAGGAGAAGTGATCGTGGGTTGTGAGGCGTGATTTAATAAGACTTGATTCATGGCTTTGACAAGAGAGATCCATGACTAATAAGCAAGGAGCGCTCACAAGAGACTAAAGAAACTTTGTTTGGAGGTAAACTGGCATAAAGACAAAAGAACTTGCACCAGCGACTTCACAGCTATACTTATATGTTGGGTTATAATGTCAGAAAACCAACATGCCAAAAGAACTGGCTTCCATTGCATGTATTTAAAAATCCATGACAGCATCCAAAATCCATAAGCATCGCCCTTCATATAAGGATGGAGAAAGAGCCCTTGGGTAGAGATGAGGGAAGTATTAATCAATAAACATAGAGCTCGCATTAAGGGTTTAAATTAAGGACAAGCATCATTTCAACCCATGGATGTAACCTTGCTGTTAGTTTCTTTGTGAGTGACAGTTGTTTTATTAGGTGCTTATGTCCTGACTGTTCTAGTTGACTATTGTGTCGTTTCTGATGCCTCAAAACCTGGTGATTGCTCATCTCTCAAGTCAACTTGATTCTCACTTGCTCCTTTCCATTTACCCAATATTTTCACCATCTCCTCTCCTCAATGGCATATAATCAAGATCATCAGTGTTACTTTTAGGTGCATAAGCACCTTTACTGGTTTAAACAAGAAAAATTTTCATATTCACAGCTTGAGGTACAGGAGCAGATTCCTGCTCTCTTTGCATTATGAAACCTGTAGCATCAAGGATAGACACAACTAGGAAGTTATCATCAACTGTCATATAGGGATGTGGTCCCACCATTGGCGTGATAGGTATTTGAGAGTTGGCACCTTGAATTTATACTAAATTAAAAAATTATTTTTTGTTATTGTGCTTTATTAAAAAGAAAAAGAAAAAAAATAACCTAACAATTTTCCCAATGAAGGTTGCTGATTTCTATACTAAGGGGGAATGAAGATGCATGAAGTCATAAGTTTACAGCTCTTAGGATCATGCTTACACTATTACTGAGCAGTTCATTTAAAGAGAATAAATGACTTTGGGTTGCAATTAATTGCCTTGCTTATGTTCAACTCTGAACTTGGTGATACTATTGCCCCATGTCTGTCGCTCTTTTCCATTGAACTTTTGCTATAGGAAAAAGTTTTGGTAAAGAATTTCACCTGAGCTTATTCCAGGTGTCAAGTTTTCTCCAATCACTGGTGCACCTCTCAGCATCTTATTTTTGGCAGGGAGGCTTTACCTGGTGGCACTTGTATTACAGATGCTTAATCTGTGGCATAATTGCTAAATTCTCTTCACTATAGTTTAAGAAGCTTTGAAAACAATCATTGCTATGGACCTGAGGGGTGACATTAGGGTGGGGCCAGAAAGGGGGACTGCCGCATTCATCTCTTATCAAGGGTATGCCCTAGATCAGTTATTTGGGTGTTGAAATGCAGCAGGTACACAGTTTTTCAAGGGATTTATTAAATATCAAAAAATGCTTTCTGTTTGATAACAGGATCATGATCTGATTTTGAGCAGTGAAGTTACAACGTATACAATGAAATAAACTTATTAAAAACACTTATAATGACATTAAAAATTGTTTTATTAAAAATCTTATTTTTACATATATAGGTGACACTTGACAATTTAATACCCACCTATCAGAATATATTAGCATCAAATGGTGGAGAATAACATTACTTTATTCATTGAACTGCAGCATTTGGCAGCTATTGGTTAAATTCCATCAACACTATCCAATTACTGTGTCAATTAAGCCCACAAGTTTAGTAACTAAAGTCATTCACAACTCAGCTCAATACTTTTTAAAGTCTGCTCTTTGAATTAGTCAAAACTAATTCCTTAACTGATTGACATAAATGCTAACTTGGAGCTTCCAACTGGTCTGCCTAAAAACATCAAAACTCATTATTTTAATTTGCAATAACTTCAACTAAATAGAATACAAGTTTCAGAACATATTGAAAAACATTATCTTGTTAACCACAAAAACCAAGTAAAGGTTACCTTTAGATTGGAACCTTTTTTTATAAAGGGTTGCAAAACCATATTTACCTTGATAGATGGTGCCTGGGACCTTACAGAACCCTACAAAATGCTCTATCAATCTCCATAGTCTTAGTACAATCACAATTTGATCAAACTTCACTTTTGTTCACTTATGCTATTGACGTGGTCATAGGAGCTATTTTGGCTAAAATAATTCTCATCAAGTTGACCATCCAGATTCTTATTATATTAGTTAAAATTAGTGCTACAGCTTCATATTTATAGTGCACATGTTGATTTGCACTAATCAGCTAAAGGTACTCTGTATGATGACATAAACCTTAAAAAACACAAAGTTATAGTTTAATCAAAAAAAGGCATTGTTATAAAATAAGAGAACATATAATAAAAGTGAATACTGAAAGTTGCTTAAGGGCTTTCAGTGTGGTTAACTCTTTAGGGTAGGCTTCTGGAAGTACTGGTAAATAATATCTCCTCCCCTCAAAGGATGGTCAATTCCTAATATCTTCTTTCAAATTCATTGATACCATTGTTGCAAAAACTTTGATACTTAGGTAGCACAAAGAGATTTTTGGGTCACTTGCATAATATTAAGGACATACAGTGATGCTAAGCCATTTGTATTAGGCAATTACACAATAATAGCAACCAGATTAATGCAATCAAACATATGTGGATGGCCAAGGAAAAAGATCATAAACTTATTTTTTTAGTACTAGATGGTCCCAACCTGAGGGGGGATTCATCGATGTTTATTGAATTACGCCTGGGCTCCTAAGAGCCTGAGGCGAGGGAAGGGGAGGGAGGAGGCATCGAGAAATGGAGGGGGGTTTGCGCGCCAGAGCCGTGCTGCAGTGACAATCGAGTGGGGGAGGGTTGGCGACATAATGCAGACCTTCAGGGCCATCTCAAGGTGTACCTGAAAGTGGGTGATCATGTGTGGAAGGTTCCACACCTGCTGGTCAAAGGCAGCACGAAGGAAGAAGTTATGGATGGTCCAGATGGCTGTGGCATAGGCGAGGACATGGAGGGGTCGGTGAAAACCAGGCAATGTCTGCTCAAACATGAGGTCTTGCACAGGGTGTCCAGACCAGGGCTGAGCATGGAGGAGCGCGCGGGCCTTTGGCCAAAATGCGGCGACACCTGGACAGGTGAAAAAACGATGGAGGTGGGAGTCAATAGGCTCCACACAGCGGGGGCAGCTTCAGTGCTGGAAGGTAGGGCCATTCCGGTCCCCTGTCCTGTATGAACAGTGGAGCACCTCCATAAGGTGTTGGACACCTTTGCTGACAGGATGGGGTGATAGACGTCCTTCCACAATTCCTTAAGGTCAAATCTCACGGAGGGAGGGAGGAGCTCAAGGAGTCTTGGGCGGATGGGAGGACGATCTTGGGGGTTGAGGCGAGTTGTGACAACTTGTCCATTGTGCACAATTGCATGGCGACGGGGGCTGAGGCAAGGGCCTTCCCTTCTGTATGGGAAGGCATAGTGGATCCGCGCGCCTACTCGTTTCAGGGCAAGGAGATCCTGGTTCCAGTAGGGGGATGAGGATAATTTTAGGCGATGGCCTGGGTGGTTTGTGAGCCACTCCCCTAATGAGGTCAGAGATGCTCTAGGAAGACCCAGAGCTGCTGACACTGACTGGCGGAGGGCGGGCGCCCATTGGGGCATGGGGGTCGCGTCCCAGCAGACAATCGGCCATAGGAACTTCAGGAAGATTGTGGTGGCGTGGGATCGCGTGTCCAGAAGCCCTAGGCCCCCTTCATTGCAGGGTCAGGCAATGGTTGAGAGGGCCATCGGTGGATGGTTTGAGCCCCAGATCCAACATCGGAGGAGTACATTGAGCCGCGTATAAAAGGCATCTGTGAATGGGCAGACGTGCGCTAGGAACCAGACTTTAGAGAGGAGGAACACATTGGCCATCAGAGCTCGACCCTGGGGGGTGATATGCCGCCAGTTCCAACTGGCAATCCTGGAGTTAACTGCTGCGAGGAGAAAGTCCTCGTTTTCTTTTAGCGCAACTCCTTATTGGTTGGTGAGAACGCCCAGGTGACGGAAGGTACCGCGCTCAGGTTCAATACCAAATGGTGGGGGGAAGGTGGGGGAGCTGACCTGTACAACTATTGTCTTGGAGGTGTTGACCATGGCTTTGGACGCCTTGGTGTACCTCTCAATGGTCAAAGCAGCGAGGGCAACATCCCCAGGGCAGCCAAATGCATTGGCAGTGTCATCTGCAAATGCCATGGTGCGTGTGGGGGCTTTACCTGGGACCAGAATCCCTGTTAGCTTGTCCTGTAAGGAGGCCAAGAGGGGGTCAAGGGTGATGTTAAAAAGGATAGGGCTCAGGGGGTCCCCTTGCCGGAGACCTTGTCCAACTGATACTGCCACTGTAAAACTCATTGGCGCCAGGACTCTGGTGTGGAGCTGGTCATAGAGCGCTGATATCCAGCGCCTAACTGCGGGTGGGAGATGGAAGCGGGCCAGGGAAGCATCAATATACTTCCAGGCTACCCGATCATGTGCTTTCTCCATATCTAGGAGAGCCACAAAGCCATTCACCTTACGAGAGTTTGCAGTCAAAGTCACGTGAAGTTCATTATAGTTGTCCCATAACGACCTCCCCGGAATAAAACCGTGCTGGGATGGGGAGAGGCGAGGTGACACCCATTGGGTGATGCGGTTGGCCAGAAGCTTCGTGAAGAGCTTGTGGTCTGTGTTGATCAACGCTATGGGGCGCCAATTCGCCAGGTACTCACGGTCTGACTTCTTGTGTTGAGGGTCGTGATTGAGCCTCTGGAGTTGGAGAGGACCTCGCCATTCACCAAGAGTGCATCGAAGAGGTCGCGGAGGTTTCTGGCTATCACTGCAGGTTCCAGAAGGTACACATCAAAGGGTATTCCATCTGGGCCTGGGGCTTTAAGCCGTGGGGATTTCAGAAGGGTTTCCATCACCTCCTGGATGGAAATAGGCGCCAGTAGAGCCTCATCAGCCCGTGGGTCAATGGGCGGCTCTGGAGCCCGCCACAGGAAGTCTTGGATGTCCGATGGGTTCACCTGGGTGGCATGGAAGAGGCTGGAGTAGAAGCGGTGTAGTTCCTGAGTGATTTCCTCCTTATCTGAAGTGGTTGTAGTGTCAATCTTCAGTGCAGTAATATCCTGCGCTGTTGACCGGGATTTCTGTTTCTGAAAGAAGAAGCGGGTGGGGCGTTCCCATTGAGCATAGTAACGAGATGTTGTAAAGTTTGCTGCCCGTTCTTCCTGCAGTGTGAGCTCCAAGCGGAGTGCTTCCTGCGCCGCTTCCCAGTCTTCCAAACATCTGGGAGAGGACGAATGCTGGCAGTAACGCTCCAGATGTCTGATTCTGGCTTCCGCCCTTTTGACTCTGGCGCGAGCTGCAGTCATCTGGGCTTTGACACAGTTGTAAGCAACGCGGGTGATGCCCTCCTTGGTCACCGCCCATCTAGCCTTGTGTTCAAGCAGGTGGGGTGGGGGGAGGTGAGAGTCTCCCGGATGGTCATAGACAGCTTCTCCTTAGTGAGGGGGTTGTTGAGAAGAGCTGGGGCAACCCTAGGCCAGAACCTACGCGACGGTCTAAGTGTGGTGGTGAGGACCGTGTGAGTGACCTGTGATCACTCAGATGGTTGTCACGAGAGATGGGAGAGGAGATGCGGCTAATTAGCAGGGGGCCAATCAGTGCCATATCTATGCGTGACGCTGACTGGAAAGCTCCTCCATCATACTGGATCTTAGTCATGCAACCTAGGCCAGACGTGGAGGGTGGAAGCGCATCTATAAAGCCACTCAGGCGAAGGAAATCCTGGAGGCGACTTGATCCAGGGCGTTCCTTTACTGCAGGGGGGTAAGAGTCATGGACGCGACTTATGGTTCTGTTGAAATCTTCTAAGAGGACTGTATTCCGTGGGAGATTGAGTTGGACGAGCTCTTCCAAGAGCCGATTTTGCTTCTGACCTGCATTAGGCAGGATGATGCTTGCAACGAAGAAGGAGAAGTCAGGAGTGGTGAGTTTGGCCAGTATGAGGCGGCCACCTAGATATTGTGAAAAAGAATGGGTTTTAACCTGGGGATTCAAAACAATAAAGGCGGCATGGTTTGTCCAGAAGGAGTTGCCTCCAAACTGTTCATTCCATGCAGATTGTTCGTGGGGGAGGATATGGGGCTCCTGGACAGCAGCGATGTCAATTTATGCTGACCTGAAGTTTTGAAGGAGGCTGGCTCTCCGCTTAAAGTCCCGCAACCCATTTGCGTTGATGGATTGCAGGGCCAGGGTGCTGCTATGGGGACTCATAGCTGTTCCCCTCCATGTCCTGGGGGTTGCCAGCTCTTAAACCTGCTGCTGTGAGGCGGCTAGTTTTGAGTCCTTTAGCTTGACTATTAGCTGCAATCCGTGAGGAGCGTCGAGGGTTCTGAGGGGAAGGAGAGGGTGGGGGGCGGAGGACCCAGTAAGCCAACCTATGATGCTGCCCCCGCTCCGTTGCAGGGGAAGGACCTGAGGGTGCTCAATGGTGACCTCCGCGAAGTCCCCATTTGATGAGTCTGAGTCCATATTCACTTCCTCCAACACTGCAAAGGATCCGCGCGAAATGGACTGTGGGGTTGGGGTAGGACTCTTTGAGGTGGAACTTCTACCGCAGGCCGCGGGTTGCCAGTCCATGCTGGTGGGCTTAGCTCCATTGGGAGCTGAGGGTTGATGCGATAAATCGCTGGTGGAGGTTGGTGGGGGTGCCGCGGAGCCCTGAGTGGGGGTAGATGACGAGGGGCACTCTGTGGGAGATGGTTTGCGCTTGGTGAGAGAGGGAGTTGACTCTGGGAGATTGGAGGGGGTGCCCACTGGAAGGGGGGCATGAGTGCGAAGGTATTCCATACCAATAGTGGGGTTAGCTGTTTCAACTGCGAGGCGTAAGGCCTCAGGGGACAGGTCTTGAACAGGAACCCATTGTGTGGGTTGTGAAATTGCTGCTGCGGCCACGTGGGATCGTTTTTGGCCTGGTTTAGGCCCCTGGGTGGTGGCTAAGAGGGCTTGTTTTCGAGCTGTGCAGCCACTATACAAGTGTCCAAGGGCGTTACACCATGAACATCGGGGGCGCGCCTGATCAGGGTTGACAAAAAAGATCTCAGGGCATGCCCCAACTACCGCCACACGAGGAATACCTCAATGTTGCGGGATACAGTGGGGGAGGGGATGAACGACGCCCTAGCAGTGCAAGCTCTTTGAGTGGGAGCATAGTAAGAGGGGACGCTAAAGTCCACTGAAAGAACAGACCCAAACTCTATTAAACCACGATGGAGCGCCAGTTTAAGAGACTCAGGATCAACAGTCGTTGGTAGGTTGGAAAAAGTAACCCATGAAATTTTCTCCAGGTGAGAGCGTGTTTGGAAGATGCGAAGAGATTCACGTGGAATAATGACCTGGAGGGTGGCAGCATGGTCAGCAAGGGCAGCTTCAGTGAAGCCCACATCGATTTAATGGCCCTTCACTGATTCATGGATGGTGGTGTTAATTGGGAATGTCTCCGCAATCACTGCAAAGTATGAAAAGTAATCCTCTGTATAGAATTCAACAGGGTTATGCTCATAATAAAGGCGAATTGCATGGGAGAGGGTTGAGCGAGGTAAGAGCTTTTGCGCTCTAGTTTCAGCCCATTTCTTCTTAACATCAGCAATAAATGCCACTTCACGGGGATCAGCTTTGGGTAGCGTTGGTGCCAGAGGTTTTTGCCACGCCCCAGTGGCTCCTTTGGTACGTTTATGTTTGCTTTGGGCTGCAATTGCGGGTTGAGTATGAGCTGGTGGTTTGGACAAGTTTGCGGAGTTCCCTTGTTTCTGGAATGTTACAGCAGTTGCTGGCATCATATTAAATTGAGGGGCGGATTGTTGGGCCTCGCTAACTTGGGGAGGCCCATCCAGATTGGAATTAACTCCAGCCAATTGGGAGGAAGGCGATGTTTCATCACCATCCCAATCTATTTGGGTAAATTCAGCCCGAGTATTTGCTGTGATTTCATGGGCAAAACTCACTGGCTGATTGGTTAATTGGTCGTTTTCAGCATATGGAGATAAAGTGCCGACTTGAGAAGTGCCAATTATGGGGCTTAAATGGAACGGGTGAGTTTGGAACTGGTGTGAAGTTCCAAAATCCGAACCATTTGAATCCCCATTGGGAAGAGTAGATTGTCCCAATTTGGTGCTTAGTGAACCAGAATGCGTGGCTAATCCAACCTTACATCTGAGGGTTTGGGGGCCAGGTGATTGTTGGGCCTCTCTAAATTGGGGAGGCCATCCAGATTGGAATTAACTCCAGCCAATTGGGAGGAGGGCGATGTTTCATCACCATCCCAATCTATTTTGGTAAATTCAGCCCGAGTATTTGCTGTGATTTCGTGGGCAAAACTCACTGGCTGATTGGTGAATTGGTCATTTTCAGCATATGGAGATAAAGTGCCGACTTGAGAAGTGCCAATTACGGGGTTTAAATGGGACGGGTGAGATTGGAACTGGTGTAAAGTTCCAAAATCTGAACCATTTGAATCCTCGTTGGGAAGAGTAGATTGTCCCAATTTGGTGCTTAGTGAACCAGAATGTGCGGCTAATCCAACCTTACATCTGAGGGTTTGGGGGCCAGGTAGTTGGGTATCGCCCCTCATGGAGGGAGCCAGAAACATGGCGTCAGCAATAATAGATGGGGCTGAATTAGCTGACACAATGGGGGAGGTGAATGCCTGGATGGGCTGAATTGCATTCAACTGAGCAGGCGCCATTAAAACAGCGTGGGTGATGGCCTCCTTGATTGAGGGGGCCCAGCGGGTTGGTGGGAGGCAGCGCACACAGAGCTGTAAGGCGTGCAGGTTGCAGAAGTGCGATCAGGTGAACTGGCGCTAGTTGAAGTAGCTCCAGGTTGGGGGTGGTGCCTGCTTTCATGGCTGCTGCTTGAGAGCGGGTGATTCTAGTTGACCCTGAGGTGGGTAACCGAGGGTTGCTTCGTTTGGGGTGGTGCTGGCTCGTTTGGCATAGCCTGCGGGTTCTTTTGCGGGGTTTCCCGCCATATTTGCTAATAGTTTTCGTAAATCTCTTTAGTGGAGCTAAATTTCAGGCTGAATTGATTTCAAAAAGTGATGCTTAGCATAAAGAGAGTTTTTGAGCTAAACAGGATCATAAACTTACTAATAACAAGTTCACGCTGGTGTGGGGGCAAGGTAGTTGATAATATAATATAGTAGAGGATACAAAAACCAGGCCCTCAGGATGAAGAAATTAATAGATAAAGATTCAACAGGTCCATTGGCGTGGATTAAAAACTCAAATGTAACATATATTTACCAGAACCTTCAAGGCCCATGGGTAGGAAACCAAAACTAATCTTATTACTAACAAGTGACAGCTACATCTAAAAACAAGGGCATGATGGAAAGGTAGTCTATAGTAACTTAATATTATATATCAACATTTTTTAGTGGATAATCATTTAAATCCCCAGTCTACATATTAGTTTTATATACAATTAAGCAGATAAATTAATTATGAATAGGTTGGTCAAACTAATCACAACATTTACCCCACTTGACCAAACATCAGAGAACAAAGATGAGTGGGGCCAACTAAGCTATTGAGAAACAGTGAACATTAGGCTGGAGCACTTCTTGTACTTCTTTGGGAACTTAGCATGTACTCTACTGATAAGATACCCTGGATGGGGTCTTTCAGAGTGTAATCATTGTAAACTTTTTCTCTCTGATACCGAAGGGCCCATTCCATATATGTTTCAATTTTCTATTCTATATGAATCCATGATTGCAGTAATAAAGACTAACTACCCTATGGCGAAGTTTGGTAAGTTCTATTAATTCTGATTATTGCAAAGGAAAACCTTTAGTTTCCAAGACATTTCTTGGACTAAGCTTCACTCTGTAATTTTATCAACATTTGTGTGAGATTTAAAAGATAATTAGTTGGACTCATGTTCTACATATGAACACATGAGTTTATAATAGGAGTGAGTGCAGGATGCTTCCCATAAAGTGACTGGAATGGTGATTTTCACGTTGCTGAGTGAAAAGCAATATCTTAGGGAAAAAATGGTGAGGATAGGAAACGATTCCAATTGAACATTTTGGCTATGTTCAATTTGTGCAATACTCTAACAAGAGTTTTTGTTTTCCTGCTCCACCATAACATCGGTTTCTGAGTGGTAGGGCATGGCACAACTCTTCTAATATCCATCAGGTTGTTATCTAAGAGATACTACATGAGATGTAACTTTTGTTCCATTATCTATTATTATGAATTGGGGTTTCATGCCAATAAATATTATCTTAAAATAAATATAGCCATAGTTGTGGCACCTAAGAGTTAATTGCTTTAGACTCCACTCATTTGATGATGTGATCAATTGCCACAATAATACACATAGATTTTACATAACAAAAAAAAGGCTCTACAACGTTAAGGGAAATGGCGTGCTAGGGAAATTTGGGTTTAATCAATTTATTAGGGGTGGCCTTCTGGTAGGGGTCACAGCTTAGAATTCTTTACATTGTATGAATCTCGAAAAAATGGAAATGCATCACTTCCTACTAATTTTGCTGTTTAAACTTCTCAAAGTCTACTTAAAGCACTATGCCTTATGATTTTGTGGGCATAGATAATATTAACAGTCTTCTACGTTGTTCATGGCATCTAATATTGCTGGTTTGGGTGCTCTTATAAAGCTTTCAATTCTTGACAATAATATTCCTTCTCATTTGTCCAAGAATCTCTAAACCTCCACTGGTTCAATGTTGTATTGTTGGTTTAGCATCTTAATTAGTAATTATTAGAAAAATTGGCCGCTAATGTCATAATAGGCATCCAGTATAGGTAATCAGCTTTTTACGTTTTATGCTGGGGAAGTGCTGATTTTGAGATCATAAGTTTGTAATTTCAAAGCCTATTGGACCAGCCACCATTTCAGCTCCTATATATATTATACCATGAGAGTAAGTTATGGTATTATCGCCTTAAAATGCATCCTTGGACATATACCCAGAATTTTTACATTTATTAATGATCGCCAGATAATCCTTTTCAGTTAATATATAGTTTCTTTCACGCACATTTAACATTTGGCTGAAGTAAGCCATGGGATGCTCAACCCCCTCACAGTCAACTTTCAGTACCACAGTCCCTACAGCTTTGAGTGATGTGTCTGTATGAATAGTAAATAACTTTTATAAAAATTTTGTACATGAGTATCATCGTTTTAGTGAAGTGAAGCCTCATCCTGTCAAAGGCAAATTGGCAGTTCACCATCCACTCGTTCTGTACACCATTTTTTGAAGGTGAAATAAGGGTTTATGTATTCTGCTAAATTTATCAATGAGCTGACAATAGTAGACAATTGAATTTAGGAACACCTGGATGTCACAAGTGCTACTTGGACACATCATTTTTGTGATAGCTTCAATCTTTTCCAGCTGGGGTCATTAGCCATATTTGTAATTAAAAACACCAAATATTGACCTTTTCTTTCTACTCAACATCACTTTAGAGCAACTTTGATTAAAAGTAACCATTAATTTTCCGTTGCCACCTACACCGCATCAGTTTTCCATTTATGTCTGTGGATCCACCACTGGCTGCCCCAGTATGGGGCAGCAATGCTCCACCTGATAGTGTTTACCGCCCAGCAGGCAAACGCGTTTGGACTGTCTTATCCAGCCCACCTAATGCATCAGGCTGATTTATTCCTCCAAGGGACTAATTATTACACTTAGCACAGGTTCATCCAACCCGCCCCCACCCCCTAGCCCTACCCTGGTCTAATATACTTTTGCCTTCACATCAAGTATGAACGTCTCTTCCCATATGACAACAAAGCAATAATCAAGCTTGCAACGGCCACCTTTGCACCGTCTGGGTTTATTGACTTCCACCCTATAAAGAGCTATTTTGATATAGGCTTTTCCACTGAAGAGGATGCAGATGCTGAGGCAGCTATGCCCTTAATATATAAAAACACACCCACTACCACCACCTGTACACGCCTCCCCAGTGATACCACATTTTTGGTGACCTTTGCAACCTTCTCTCACACCTTCCACCTCAAAGACTCTATGAATAATTGATGACAGGGTTGCCCAAATATAGCACAGACCCCATCCTCCACTTCCTTGTCCTGAGCGGTGCTAAATGATTAGCAGCACTGCAGGCAATGGCCACCACTACCCCCCCCATCAACCTACCCTAGCCCAACACATCCCACCACATGCCTATATCCCATCCACACCGGATCACTTCTTTTGGGCTCATATCAACAATGGCTGCACAGTTTGTCCCCTCTGCCATGAGTTGGACCATTCCAAAAAGGCCTGTTGCCATAGTTTAAAAAATGTGGAAACCACCAAGCCCACACGTGAGACCACACAAACAGCGTTTAAGTGGGGATTTTGGATGCCCCCACCCCTCCAGATGAACATTTGATATCAAGCAAAACTTTGCAACCAAAACCCAAGCTGGCCAAATTTCTCACAATATACCCAATCAGGAGCAAATTTAAACCCAAATTCAAACCAACCAATTTCCCGCCCTAAAACTTACCCAACCACAGCCACGTTTCTCTGACTTAATCCTACTCAACCAAAATCCCTGGGACCTATTGGATGAAATAACCTAATCTGGGAAAATTGTCCCACCTCCAGACTTTCCAATTAATCTGGAGCCATATCTACCTTCAGACTTTGATGCCCCATTCCCGCCCAAGAATATGTCTCCAAACCCACCACTACCCCATTCTTGAGTGACCATCAACTTGCTGAGGCCGCGGTGGCCTCACCTGACAGTTGCCATCTCTTCAAAGCTGTGGCACTCTCAGTTGCTGAATTTAAAGAAGGGATCCATGTCACCCAATTCACTCCCAATTTCCCTGAGGTTGCAAAAGTTGAAATCAAATGATAAATTAAACTGCCACATCCGCTGTCAAACATATTGCTGCAATGGCAGAATTTTCCCCTACCACACATATCACCAGAGCCAATATTACAAAATCTGCACAGCTTCCCAATGCATGCATACAAGCTGAACTCCATGTTGCTGAACTCCTGGAGGCTTTGCTCCAGGCCCAAATTGTCAATAACGATTTTAACAATTATCTTTTTCATCTTGACCCACATCCTGCGGATGCCCCAACCCCCTTGCTCTCAGCTTTGATCCACCCATTAAATGAAGATGAAATAGATAATCCGCCTGATATCCCCTCCACCTCCTCCATGGTGGGATAAGCAGTTCACCGCTGCTACACCTGGTAGATTATTTCTTTTGTTTTGGTGTCTTGCCACTCATTTAGGGCGTTTGATTCGTGTTTTTGGTTCACTTATTTGGTTTTTTTGGTAATTTCCATCCCCTGGTCGGCTTACCTCAATAAAATTTAAAAAATTTAAAAAACCATAAATAAGCAAGTTTCTCTATGAAGATGTTAACTAATGCAGCTTGATATAAAGATCAGCCTTGGAGAGTCAGTAAAAATTCTTCCAAGTGGGTTAAATCATTGTTGACGTTTTAAAAAAAACGTTTAAATTGCCTTGTTAAAAAATTTATTTCAGAAAGTTTTTAAATCCCCAAATATGATTTTTATATCCCACTAAAAGTCTCAAGGGCATTGTACAACCCTTGCGGCATTCTAGTGGGTTGGTAAAGGCCCTGAGTAGTAGTCATTGAACTTCTCATGATCACCTTTTGTCAACTCATTCTTCAGATAAACATAAATTAAATAAATGGCTGAAATTATTTCCCACCGCCTAAGTGGTCTAGTGCTTCATCAATACAGGGTAACAAATCAAGGTCATTCATAAAACTAGATATGTCCGTCTTTTTTAGCATTTAACACCAGGGAGGCTTAAGGACTGATGGAGAGCACTGAAAACCCCAGTTGTAAAAGCTGGTTTGTTTCTCTATTCATAACTTTATTGGCTGCATTTAGATTTCTAATAGGATGCAAGCAAATTGGCAGATAATTTATGGTTCCAATATGACGTAACACATCTTGTACACGGCTAAAAGTAAAATCATCATCTGCAAAAATAACCTTATATGAATCAAAAAAGCCATCGCTTAAGTCATTTTGTTATCTGTGAGATCATAAAGGCTTTCATGGGTTACCAAAGAATAAACCAATTGGCACTCATCACATCAAGGCTCAGTTTATCAAAACAATCAAAACTATGTATATTATGTACTTTGTCAACGGGTAGAATATGTGCAAATCAACAATTTGGACTCACTTTTTTTAACAAGGTACATAATCAAATTGGATAAAAGCACCTGGTTTTCACCATGGCCAGGAAGGATAATTCCAGGTGTGGCGACAGGTTCTAAGCTAGAATGCTAAAATGGTGCAACTACTTTGCCTATAACCCTTGAAGGATGTTTAAGTTGATTTCTGTCCCCACTATAAGTTGATGGCCCGCTGGAATGTTTAATTACAAATAGACCTCACCAGAATGCCCCTGAAATTCATAATCTGGTTAGGCAATCACCAAGTACATCAGATGTCATTAATCCCAATTGCACTAGTTATCCTTAAATGTAATGTAACAAACACCTGATTCCAAGGCGCAGCATCCTAAAACTCTCTTTCCACTAGGCATAACTTTTGAGCTTATCTTATGGAAAAAAAGAAGCAAATTCAATCACCTTCCATAATTTAACTCAATGTCCTTGGATTCCCCGCTGGCTTCCCCAGTGTGGGGCAGCGGCAAAACTTTCTTTTCCATCTTCTGTCCAACAAAAAATGCACTCAGACTGGCTCGCCCAGTCATAACAAACCCCTGGGATAATTTAATCCTCCCAAGGATCTCGACGCCCACCTCACTCATACCCAAGTGGTGCCTCATTGCCCCCTGGTGCTCCCCCAGAGCAACATGCGCTTTGGCCTTAGGATCAATTATGGGAAACATTTCCCTTACCATGACCAAGCCATTATTGAAATGGCTCAGGAGGTGATGACTCCTGCTGGTTTTATTGACTTCCGCCCCTATAAGAGTATTTTGATCTTGGCTTCACCTGTGAAGCTGATGCCACCACTGCGGCAACTGTGCCCCTGGTTTTCCAGGGTACCCCTATCCCCATAATTTGGACCCAGCTCCCAATGGATACCACTTTGGTGGTCCAGTTTGCTGGTTTTCCCATCCACCTCCCCCCTGCGGTGCTCCACTAGAAGCTGATGAACGGTCTGGCAGCCTATGGCTCCAACCCCATCTTACAATTTGTGGTCCTAAATGGGGCCACATGCCTCGCTGGGCCTTGAGCATATGCCACTATCAGCCCTGAATTTAATAAAATTGCCTTTTCGATTCCCCCTCATGCCATCATCCCCTATGCCCCTGACCATCCATTCTGGGCCTGCGTTGAGGGGGGTGATGATCTGTCCGTCCTGTTTCAAGTTGGACCACTCAAAACGTAAGTGCCCATCCTTAGCTGCTTCCAACAGCTCTGATTTTTCATCCGCCAGCTTTCAATCATCCACCCACCCCATGCCAGCTTTGGTATGGGGTATCATCCTACCTTCCCCTCCCCCAAAGCCTGTTGCTGCAGCCACGCCCACAACCACCAATAAGCCTCCTCCTTGCCCCGGTGCCACAAATGCTCCCTCCAATCAAGCACCAGATTGAACCCCAGTTTGCTCCCATGCGTCCTCCAACAAACCAACCAAACCTCAGGCATATACTGAATCCCCAATTCAATTTAACCAAAATACTTGGGATCTATTGGCTAAAATTGATGATTCTGGGAATATTATTGAAGACCTCACTATCCAACTCGAGCGGTTTGTGTATACTGACCATGATGCTGCACTACCCCATCAATCATAAGCCCCCCAGCAAAATGCCAAAACGTTTCATGGCGTCCACAAGCTGGCTGTTGAAGCAATGGCTAAGCCAGATTGTCATCCCTTCCACAAAGATGACACCAAATTGGTGGCGATGCTTGCAGGAGGAATCCCTCCTCCCATTATCCCCTCCACTGCTAATATGTTTCAAAAGAAAATGTCAATCAAATCTACAAAGCTGCCAATGGTGCAATCCAGCATGTGGCAGTGGTAGCATGGAATCCCAAATCCAAGATTACCCACACCAATATCGTCATGTTTGTAAAGCTCCCTGATTCACGCATGAAAGCTGAAACAGACTTGATCAATTGCATCCTATCTCTTATATTCAACCGCTTTCTTCCTGCCACCCCAATCATCAGAAATTTCTCTGCACATCTCACTAATGCCCCGACGCCACTGCTCTCCGCTGTAGCCCATGCCCTGCTTTGGGGTAAAGCAGAGGCCGAGGATGAGTTCCTTGATCCCCCCTCCCCTTCCACCATGATGGGATAAGTGGTTCCCGCTGTCCCACCTAGTTGGTTGTGTTTGCGTTTTGTGTGTTGTCTGCTCGTTTTGAGCAGTTCATAAATTTTGTTTGGTGAGGATTTATTTGTTAGCTTTTCAAGTTTTGGTAATGTCTATCCCCTGGTCGGCTTACCTCAGTTAAATAAAATAAAAGGCTCAGCGTCCTTGTCTTTCTGGCTTTAGTAAAGTGGAAGGTTTTGACTAAGTATTTCTAGAGTATCTCTTCAAAGACAGCCTTAGGAATTCAAGTCTTCATAAACGAGGTTCCATTGAGAAAGTCATAATTTCTTTGATAAAACTAGAGCGGGAGCCATTACCAGAGAGTTGAAATGCAACAGCAATGCATTATGCTCCTAATTTAGTAGTCATTACTGGCCCCATAGTTATATATAATTTTTGATGGTCAATACTGGAGTGAAGCCAAGCTTCTTTACTAATTTAGTAGACACAATGTTAATTGGTGCCCCACTGTCCATGATGTCTCTTACTTTGAGCTTATTGAGTGTAAATGTCAGGATTTGCCCTCTTATAGATGAAGCCGCTACTTTGGTGTCACAATCTATTTATATTATTATATATTTATTTAATCACCCCAATATTGAATTAAAAACTTTCCACTTGGCATAACTTTTAGAGAAAATTATACAGAAAAAAAGTAAAACTCGATTGCCCACCATAGTTTTGCTCTGATGTCCTTAGATTCCCCTCTAGCTGCCCCAGTATGGGGCAGCAACAAAACTCCCCCGCCATTTTCCATCTGGCAGGAAAACACGCTTGGACTGGCTCACCCAGTCATACCAAACCCATGGGACGATTCGTTCCTCTCAAGGATCTCTACGCCCAATTTGCTCATATCCAAGAGATGCCTTGTTGCCTCAGGTGCTCCCCCAGAGCAACATGCATTTCAGCCTAAGGGTCTACTATGAGAAAATCTTCCCTTACCACAACCAAGCCATTATCAAAATGGCTCATCTGGTGATGACCCCCGCTGGATTTATATATTTCTGCTCCTATAAGAGGTATTTTGATCGCAGCTTCACCTGTGAAGCTGAAACCACCACTGCGGCAACTGTGCCCCTGGTATTCCAAGGTACCCCTCTTCCCACAATTAAAACCTGGCTCCCAGCAGATACCACTTTGGTGGTCCAGTTTGCCAGTTTGCCCACCCACCTCCCCCTGCGGTGCTCCACCAGGAGCTGATGGATGGTTTCGGCAGCCTATGACTCCAACCCCATCTTACACTTTGTGGTCCTAAATGGGGCCACACGCCTTGCTGGGCCTCAGGCGTATGCCAAAATCAGCCCAGAATTTAATAAAATCACCATGTCAATTCCTTTCATGCCATTATTCCTTCTTCCCATGACCATCTGTTTTGGGCTCATGTCAAGGGTGGGTGGATTATCTATCTATCCTGTTTCAAGTTGGACCACTCGAGATGCAAGTGCCCCTCCTTAGCTTCTTCTAATGGCTCTGATTTTTCATATGCTGGCCTCCAATCTGCCACCCACCCTGCGCCAGTTCCAGTATGGGGTATGATCCTACCACCCCTCCCCCAAAGCCTGTTGCTGAAACTACACCTGCAGCCACCAATAAGCTCCTTCTCGCCCCAGTGCCACACATGATCCCTCCAATCAAGAACCAGCTTGGACCCCAATTTTATCCCATGCTTAATCCAACGAATCAACCAAACCTCAACTTTATGCTGATTCCCCAATCCAATTTAACCAGAACCCATGGTAGTTATTGGCTGAAATTGGCGAATCAGGTAATCTCATTGAAGAACCATCTCTGCAAATTGAGAAGTTCATTATTGAAAAATGGGACGCCAGATACCCCCCTCATTTATATGCCCCACAGCCAAATGCAAATCATTTTTCAGTGACCACCAGCTTACAGTCAAAGCAGCTGTCACACCAGATTGTCATCCCCTCCGAAAAGCTGTTGCCAAATCAGTGGCGATGCCACAGGAGGTATTCCCCCTCCTATTATCCCCTCAACCCTCACCCCACAAAGTAATATTAAAGTGAAGCAATTGCACAAAAACGTCAACGAAGCTATCTAGAATGTGGTAACTTTAGAACGGAATTCTAAAGCCAAGATTATCCAAACCAATATTGCCACGTTCATCAACCTCTCAGATGCCCATATTAAAGCTGAAAAGGCTTTAGTCAAATATATCAGCGCCATTTTCTTAGCTGGGAATTCCCATGAGATACCAATAATTAGTAATATTAACCACATTCCGCAGATGCCCCAACGCACTTGCTCTCCGCATTGAAACATGCCCTACTCTGGGATGAGGAAGCAACTTCTGAAGATGAGCCCCCTGATCCCCCCTCCCCTTCCGCCATGGTTGGATAAGCGGTTTTTCGCTGTCCCACCTGGTTTGTTGTTTTCATTTGGTGTGTATCATTCAATCTGCTTATTTTGGGCGTTTTGTTTGAGTCGTTTAGTTATGTTAGTTTTTAGTTTTGATAATGTCTGTCCCCTGATTGACTTACCTCAAAATTAATTGAGAATCCATTTTGAGCTCTATTCTTAAAGGAAATTATCTCTGTGTGCTTTAATTGGGAGACTCTTTAAGATAAAGAGTAAGGATCTGAGCGGAGATCCAGAGAAGAGAAACTGAACTGAATCGTAAATTGCTGCCAACTGTGTGTCATCAGAGAGAGCCCATAAATGGGGATCTGAGCATGGATCAAGTTAGGCGGTACCAGGGAATTAATCCCTATTAAGGACATCCTAAGTATTTCAAGAGGAAATACTGGCCAAGCGTTGGGCCTAATACTAGTACTTTATTCAACTATGGAAAATAGTCTCCATACTATTATCAAACAAATATATCTTACTATCATACAACGCAGAGAATTACACACCAAAGAACCTGCGCAGTTAATTAATTTAGGGGTTATCAGCTGAGAGTAATCAAATACCCTATTAAATTTTAACAGCTTTACTTATGTGTGGAGGATACTGGCAGTGTAGAAATGGAGCGTTACCTGACCAATTTAATGGGGACGCTGACCAAACTACAAACTAAAGCGTATTCTAACAGCTTAGCTAAGAAGATTCACAATTGGGTGGCTGACTAAAGTAAAAACAGCGGACTCCCACAGTTCGCTGTAGGAGGCCATGTCTTATTTCACAACTAAGATGGAATTGGATGGAAGAACAAGCTTGCTAACATTTGGACTGGGATGTTTGAAATAATTGAGAAGACTGGTATCGATGCCTACACTATTAAGGAACCTGTGGGTGGTCAGATCATCAATCAAGTCCACAAAAAGTTCCACTGAGCATACAAGCAAAAGGAGCTTATCAAATATTCAAGCGGGTTAATTTCAAGAAATTAATATGACTGGATGATAAGCCATATATCTGGCGGATCATAGTATATGAGTTGAGGTGAGCCTCCAGATTGAGAGGAAGGATATACTGATGTGAAGTGAATCAATTTTAGTACTAATAGTTTTCAAATCGAGAAATTTCTACCAAAACCTTGAGATAGAGAAAAAAACTCCTAAACTGTAACAAATAGGAGATTTATCAAGCAGAAGGAATGAAACAAACTAAGAATACCGAGGATAAGAGTTGAGATGAAGAATGAGAATGAGAAAGTAGAGTTTTATAGTAGTTAACAGAGATACTCTGCATTTTTATATATATAATAAAAGTGTCAGTTGGGGCGATAGATCCTATTTTATATCAGTTTTATTAAGGATTGGCAATCTTCATATTGTCCATTCGTTGCTCAGTGGTGTTCACTTCTGCAACAAGTGTAGCGGATCTGAGTGATACCACTGAAATTTAACACTGTGTATTGAGACAAATCAAGAAAATGGGGTATTATTCCATCAAGGGGAACCAGTTGCGCCATTGCTAGGCGAATATGAAACTTTTAAATAATTTGATCAATAGGCGCCTGTAGTGAGCACCACTGTTAACTTTTGGTGGTTCTGGTTGATTTCGCCAAACTGGTTGCACAGTTTAAAGCCCACTGAACAACATACAAGCAATATGATGATCGCTAATCCTTGGTAAATAATAGTAATAAAGGACTTAAATAAGGAGCAATTTCCTGATGATACCAAATTTAATTAATATATCAACTTGACGGTTACTTCTGTTAACTCCAATACTCTCTTACTCTTCCAAAGGCCTCCTCTCTTCATTACCACGCTAAACTCTTAATCCTCGGTATTCCTAGTCAGTTTCAACCCTTCATCTTAGTAAATATCTATTTGATACAATTTTAGGGTTTTTGTTCCATCATTGAGGCTTCAGAGAAATTCCCTTGATTTGCTGACATATTATTACTTTGATCAATTTGATTCACATTGTCATAATCTACTGCACTAATCTTGAGGCTCACATTGCCTCAAAAATGCAATTCTGCCAGATATGTGACTTATTGTCCAGTCATATCTTTTTTGACAGGTGTCATCCTAGCAAGCAATGGCACAAGAGAATCTAAGATCCCACAAAGCGTTATCAATTTGGCACTGGAAAACTGCAGGAGCATACTTCAAACCAAAGGACATGACCTTAAGCTGTTATATTCCAGACGGTGCAAAGTGCTGTCATCCAGACCTGTCCAGACTTGAATCGCACCTGAATGAAAGCATTCACCAGATCAGGTTTTGAGAAAACTTTTGACTCTAAAAATCACCTATGAAAAAACTGACTTCAAGGGTAAGGGATAAGGGTACAGAATAATCACATTGTTCAAGCTTCCATAAATCACACATGGTCTCAAGGTACCATTAGGCTTTTTTGGAAAACACAACAGGAGAAGAAACAGGGGAGGTTTACTTAAACATCTACCCTTTCTTTACCATGTCTTTAATACATGACTTTAATGCCCTGGTTTTCTTCAGCTGTGCATGGATAAAAAGGACAGTTAATTTTAATGAGATCCGCTAAAAAAACATAGATTCCATTCTTAATGACTTGGCAGCTCTTTTGACCCTGTAAATGTCAAAAACTGAGAGGAAGGTGGTAAGGACATGGATCAAATTAGGAAGCTCAGTCACTAAATCTGTGGAAGAGTATCCACAGTTGCCTCCACAAAATATCCTGTTGCTAGGGTGGAAGAAGGATAATTTCACCCAAATAAATATTGGAGGTAAAGGCTAACATATGTCGCTCAAGTCAATACTTAAAGACTGGCGACGCTACCATCCTGTTTCCAGAATTACTAGTTATACAAACTCTGGCATTTCTTCAAAGTGTGTGATAAATCATATTATTTAGCCACAAAACGCAGGGTTTTACAAAGAGGGGGTGTGAGCATATGGACCCTAGATTCCCTACAGGATTGAAGAACCTGAGGTACCACAAGTCATAAATCCTGCACCAACTTAAAGTCGGTGCACTTACTTGTGACACCAATATCTACCAAGGAAGCTACTGTTACCATACGTTGTTCTACATAAAATACGGATAGGAAAAAGTAGGCACAACCATTTTTATTCTACTAATTAAGGGAGAAAAGGGTGGCACAGATTCCCCACTAGTACTAAAAAAGGGTGGCACAGGTTACTTAACTTGTAAATGTTTAAGGGGCTTGGTGTATCTGTTGACAAAATGAGTGGGCATAGATGCTGCCTGAGAATAAGACAAAGGCGAAGACAAAAGATCATCAGGGTCTGAGTAGGGCCGCATGTTTAGAAGATCACCATAACTGGATCCACGCGATAATTCTCTTCCACTTGATTGACAAGTGAGATGTGAGAGGAATCAACAGCTGGAGCTTCAAGATTTATGGGAATTGAAACCATATCCAAATGGCCGTTTATAGTATTGGGTAGAAGTGAGGTTTTTATAATGAGACTGGTCCAAATGGACCATTATGGCTCTTTCAGGCCCCTGAGAGGGGTACTGTAGGCTGTAGGGTAATATACAAGGTCCTGTAGTGAAGTTTTGACTTCATATACTTCTACTCTTTGACAAAATTTGCGCCTATATAAGCACATAGAGTCATAGTCAAGAGAGCAGGGTGCATCTTCTCCAACCAAAAATTTAGTATGGTACCCATTGGCTTCTCTTTGTTGTCAAATATCAGCACATGGCTGCATCCTAACGTGAGGAAACTAGTGGGAGTATCAAACTCAGGGATCTTATAGCTAAGTGAGGGAGGCACATAGGTTGTGAGTTGTTTAGCACAAGCTAATAAAACCTGCTGCATGAGGTTAACAGTATTAATGGGCGACAGGTAAGGAGCATTTTTAAGAGGGAAATGAGACCTAGTTTGGTGGGAGAGTCATTCAAGGCCAGGAGACTTGAACCAACTTCACCTCTGCATTATTAAATTGGGTTATAATATTAGGAAACCAGCGTGCTAAGGAAAGACCTATCTTCCTTTGTAGGTAAGCCAATACCCACAAGGGCAGCTGTGGTCCATAAGGAACTTCTGTTTCCGAGGACTATGGGTAGGACCTTGGGAAGAGGTGTTTGAAATATTCCATACTAGTAAATTGTCGCCCATTTTCCGTTTTAAATTCTTTAGATTTAAAAAGATGTTTAATAAGATAAATTGTATTAGATAAACAAGAGAAATCTAAAGAAAATAATAACCCAACACCCAACTATTTTCAGAGTGCTGGGTCTTATGTTGTGATGGGGAAGCTGCTAAGCTGAAACATAGTAGTAGGAAGTAATTTTAAATTTTGAATCCATTATTTAACAGTTTTGAACGCCAATTGTCCCTCAATAGTATTAGTTTACATTTCCAAGCTATTTGTTGGACCACAGGTTTGATACCACATATCCCTTTATTATTTTGAGGCCAGGGGACCTTATGCTCCTGGGTAATGGAATATGACTTTTTGGCTTTTCATGGTCAAAAAGTCTTTGCTCCAGATGCTATGTCTGGAGTAGTAATTCTTAATAAAATGTGGATCAATTGTACTTAAAATTGTGAAAAGAAGAGAGTAAACTTTATTAGTTTAGAATCCGCAATATAAGGGAAATCAGGGAGTTGTTTTTGGTCAAAATCCAAGCAGTCCAAGGTATGATCTATAGGGCTCCACTAGTGCTAAAAAAGATAAAATTCTTTTAAATTATATCAAATTGGGGATTCTGTGGTAAGCTAATTAACTCAGCCAAATAGGCTTCGCTTGCCACATGAATCAGGTTTTCATCCTGAAATTAGGAAGCTCTGAGGGAGCAATAGTTGGCTGTATAATTTGGGGGTTGATCCCTAACTTCATGAGCCGTTAAATTTCGTCAGGGATTATCCCTGACCAGATGTTTGGCTATTTAGTCAGATTGAGATTAATTCCTGTTAGCCACCACATCTGATTCTTCAATTTGGGTAGGAATCCTGACTATGCCCCCCTCTAGATCTTGGCATAAGGCGAAAATGGATGGAGAAAGCAACTATGGATGCGGTTTACTACTGTACCATGAATGACCTCTATTATTGAGTGTTCATTGCCCCACTTATAAATGACTTTGTAAGAAACCAACCAGTTGGTACCCAATTTGGTGTCACGACCTCCAGGCTGATGGTGTAGAAAAGGACTAGATCACCCAGTTGGAAAGTGTGTAGGAGGTCATGCTTATCATAAAATTGATTAGTTTCCCTACTAGTTGTAGTAGATAGGTTTTCAGAAGCCAGGGCTTGAAGTTGGATAATTTAATTGGCAATACTTTGCATGTTGACTTCAGGGGCTTTGGGGGATTCTCGGTCAAGTATAGCCTGTACTTTAGAAGGCAGATGGGGATTTCTGCTATACAACGCTTAGAAAGGCGCCATCTTAGTTATTCGATGATAGCTGATCCTATAGGCCAGAATTGCACTAGGAAAATATTGGGGCCAATGAAGGGGGTCAGTCATAGCCATTTTCCAGAGGGTTGTAGTTAGAATACCGTTTGCCCAATCTACCATTCCATTGGCTGCAGGATGGTAGGGGGTGGAAGATACCTGTGTGGTTCCCATCAGTTTGGCTAAATCTTTCACCAGTTTTGATTGTAAATTTTTCTCATTATTGGATAGAATGACCTTAGGGCACCCATGTTGAGTGATAATCTGATTATACAAAAGCGTGGTGGTAGTCTTTGCCGAAGCTATGGAAGAGATACTGCTTGATTTCACTTAGTTAAATGGTCCATAGCTATAAGGAGAAACTGATGACCATTAGAGGCTCAAGGGATAGGTCCCACAACATCAATACTAATGGTATGGAATGGTTTACAGGGTGGAACCACTGGATGTTGAGATTGAACTAGGTCTGGCCTGATTTTTGCATACCAGGCAGGACTCTAATATATTCTGGGTTAAAACAAGCTTTCTTCCCAATTATTTGAGTTTTAAGCCACTGGTAAGGTTTTGAATTCCCCGTGGACGACTTACCAATGTCCTTCCAATATGATGTCAGTTCAAGCTGAATAAAATATATATGGCACCCACTTTTTGGACACAAGTTTATAAAATTGGCCATTCTTGACTTAAAGATTTGCCAATTTTTTCGCTAATTCTTTCTAAAGGGTCTGGGATTCATCCTTTAAAAATGCAATTGTGTTAGGAGGTCATAGAGTTGATCCTCTTCAGGGTTAGTTAAAGTTAATATGGGAAGCCAAGATAGGCAATCCGCATTTTGATGTATGGTTCCTGGTCAGTGGATAATAGAAAAGTCATGATTTCGACGTTTTAACGCCCATCGGTATAATCTCCCATCAGGGTCCTTCATTTGCTGTAGCCATCACAAGGAGGCATGGTCAGTAATTATGATGAAATGTTTCCCATTTAAATAAAGTTGTAAATTCTTATTATCCAGTAGGACTACCAAACATTCACATTCTGTAATGCTATAGTTGCATTCAGCTTTTGTAAAAGGTCTTGTTATAGTAGGTGATAGGATGGTTCACTAAGTTTTTGTCATGTTGAGGTAGTATGGCTCCAATGGTAATATTGCTAGCATTAGTAAAGAGGAGAAAGGGTTTATCAAAATTTGGGTGAATAAGTACAGTAGAGTGGGAGAGAGACGCGTAGCAGGTTGAAGTCCTGTTGTTGCTCTTTCTTCTACTGAAAGGGTATCCCTTTCTTCAGTAGATACATTAGAGGCTCAGAGGTGTCTTCAAAGTGGGGGATAAACTGGCAATAATATACCAGCATCCCTAAGAAAACTTGTATGTCTCATAGGGATTTAGGGAGGACATTTTGTTAATATCCAGGAACTTATTTTCCATAGGGGATATTCTAGCTTTACTCACCTTATGGCTTAAAAATCCATCTCACACAAAAAGAAAGAGCATTTGAAAGGCTTTAGTTTTATTAAAAATTGCCATAACTGCTGAAAGACTTGCCTGAGGTGGTCTAGATGTAATAAGGATTCTCAAAAAATGGTAATATCATTGAGATAAACTAACACACAGGAGCGTTTTAATTTTGACCAAGAGTCCGTACATGGCGCATTAGAAGGTAGCAGGGGCGCTACATAACCACTGAGGCATTTGAGTTGGTTTAAATAGTCCTTCACTCAAGATGAGAGCACATTTTTCATGATCTCCCAGTGACAAGTTGACTTGCCAGTACCCGCTGGCAAGATCTATAGATGAGAATTAGTGGGACCCCAACATCAAGCATAAGGAATTATCTAAACGTGGCAATGGATAGCTGACTTTTTGTTTGATAAAATTGAGGTGTGATAATCCATGACATCATGGTGGCAACTATCCTTCTTTCAAATTAATAGAGAGGGGAAGACCACGGGACTTTAGAAGGCACTAGTAACCCAACCTTCAACAGTTGGTGTAACTTTAAGGCCACTTGACCTTCCTCCACTTTATATTTTCAGTATGGCTGGGATTTAAATGGAGGGTGAGCCTCAGTCTCGATTTGGTGAATTACCCTGGATATTTTTCCATAGTCACTTGGTCCCAAGGAAAAATATTTCAATACTCCTTGAAGAGGTCTTTGACGTTCTGACGCTCATAAGAGTTGAGATTGTCTCCAATTTTACTTTTGACCAGAGATATTGTGGGTAGGGGATTGAACCCTAAATCTTTTAAGGAGCTGAAACAACTGAAGTCAGTGATTCTAAAATGGGACATAATTTACATAAGTAATAGGGGCATGCTGAGAGACTTGGAGGGTATGATTTGTTAAATTCCCTAATAAGATAGAGATAGATTTCCCATAGGCGGGATCCAAAATACCAAGGCAGGTCAACGCTTCTTTGATTAAAGGGCTTGGGTTTCCACTTAATTCCAAATTTTGATTAAGAGAGATGAGAATTTGGATCCCCCAAATCCACAATAACTTATGAGCCATAGGGTATTGTGATAGGATGTGGGGCATATAGAGGGATCCCATCTTTTGGCATTCACTGCCCTGGGGTAAATTATTTTCCCCCTAAAGCTTGGTATCTGACTTTGAAAATGGAGGACGGGTATTCAAGGAGGCATGTCTGTTTTTTTGGGGCTCCTTTGCTTTTTATTGGGAGTTTAAATATTAATGGGATTTGATACTCTAGCTTGGACAGGTTTTTCTTTGTGGTTAATGATGCAGTTAAACTCCTGCATCATTTGGACCCCAATAAGAAACTCATAAGTATCATTTTCTAAATCAATGGCGGGGGCAGTAATTAAAAGTTTTTAAATCAAAGGGGTAAAGAAGAATATGCTTCTATCGCTTTATTTAACTGATTACTGGCCGTCCCATATTCAGCTTCATGAATCAAGTCAGGAGCCATTTTTATCTTTTGGATAAGTTGGGAGGAAACAAACTTAACCGGGGGTTAAGTGTAAATTATTGCCAAGATTTAACTCTATATATATGACTACCTCGACTTGAACCACAAAAGATCCAAACTGGGAAGTAACAGCAAGTAAACTGTCATTAGGAATTTGTAGCAAAGCATGTGGAGGATTCTTCCGTGGCCAAGCTCAAGGCTGTTCAATTCTTTTAAAAGTTTTATCTTCCAGTGCTTGGCTTTCCATAGAAGAGCTAACCGCCAAGAGTTGTTTGGGTAACTTCCCAACATAAAAGTAAGAAATCTGGAGATTTTTATTTCCAGAAATAGAAAGAGGTACGTCAACATTTGCAGGTGCAGCTAACACAAAACATCCTGAAATGCTATGAATAGAGCAAGAGCTAGAACAAGGGCCTTGAGGCACTTAATTCCGTCAGCATAGGGAGCCTCTTGCCCTATACTGACTAATCTCTTGCTGACTTACATTGAAGGACGCAACAAAAGTCTACAGTGTGGTTGGTTTTCTTACAATGTCTGCAGTATAAGTCAGGTGTAGGAGACTTGGGGAGTGTAGCCGCTAGTACTTGGGGCTGAGGCTTGTTATTATTGTTAAAACTAGTAAGCCCATTAATTTTAAGTAGGTCAGCCGGAATCTCCAAAATATCTTCTATTATATTGGAGGAAAGACGTCCAGTTAGACTTCACCGCTTTAGGATAAAGTAGAATGTTAGGTATATTTTTAAATGCTACAAACTAAGCAGTGATAGCATCATTTAAAGTAAGACATTTTCCTTCAACCAACATTTGAGTTTCAAGGTAAAAACGGTGAGCAAACTCAGTAGTAGTTTCTCTCCGATTAAGGCTTATACTAATAAAAGTTTGCTTTTGGTTGGATAAAGTTAGGTTTCTCCCAAATTCCCAAACCAAGGCAGTCTTAGCGTCATCCCAAGTCCAGCAATGCATTAGATGAATTACCATAAATATGAAGTACCATAATGACTTGAGCTATACAACTAAGATAATTGGTTAGGTGTTTGTGCCGTTGGGTGTCAATAGTTTCTTACATAGAAGTTTTATAACAAAAGCAATTAAGAAAAAAATGCTTCCTTCGCCTGAGATGTACTTCTCTTTGAATGACAGTTTGAACGTGCCACTGTGGAAGGTTAATGGTCAAAGGACGTGTATTGACACTGTAGGCGCATTTTCACCTGAAGTAAGCTGCTATTGCTGGGAGATATGTGAGGGTGGAGATAGTCCACTTTATTTTGTAAGGTGTTAATATCTTCAATCATTGAGTCTACCCGATCATGGACGGCATGAAGATCCAATCTGGTGGCAACAAGAGGGCTTATATGCTGAATTTTGCTTTTGAGCTTGGTAATTGCATCTCAAAGTTTGAGTTGGTGTTGCTCAAGGGCAATAATTCTTTGCTCCATCCCGCACATCATAGCGGTGTAAATTAGCCAAGAGTTTAAGGATTCCCTGATCTAAAAAGAGATTGGATGCCATATTTTTATTGTTCACTATTTTTATTTTATATTTTTACCATAAACTTGGGGTGGACTCAGCAGGGAGCACCAGTTCTGTTGGGACCACAGGTGTGATACCACATATCCCTTTATTATTTTGAGGCCAGGGGACCCAAAGCTCTTATGTGATGGAATATAACTTTTTTTCTTTCATGGCCAAAAAGTCTTTGCTCCAGATGCTATGTCTGGAGTGGTAATTACTAATAAAATATGGATCAATTTTTACTTCAAATTGTGAAAAGAAGAGCATAACTTTATTGGTTTAAATTCTGTAATATAAGGGAAATCAGAGAGGTGCTTTGGTCAAAATCCAAGCAGTCCAAGATGAGATTATAAGATATATATAATTGGGGATTTTGAGGCAAACTAATTAACTTGGTCAATTAGGTATAATTGCCACATGGATCAGGTTTGCATCCTAAAATTAGGAAGCTCCAAGGGAGCAATAGTTGACCACATAAGTCAGGGGTTGATCCCCAGCTTTGAGAGCTGTTGAATTTCGTCAGGGATTATCCCCAACTTATGTTTGGGCTATTTGTTCAGATTGGGATTAATTCCCATCGGCCACCACATCCAGAACTTCAATTGGGTAGGAATCCTGACACTATTCTTGGGTTGTTTTCTAAGGTTCTAAATGTCCAAATTCACTTCTTTTTTGATTTTAGAGTGGAGTGTCAGATTTAATTTTTGTTTTGGACCTTTTAATGTCAACAGTGTGCATGAATTTGACTTGTTAGGTAAGTTTTTGCTACTCAGGTAGACTTCTGGGTGAACCCACTGTTTGGGCATGGGATGCGGACCACTTTAGAGACCTTCTTAAATTCTTGCAAGTTTTGTACAAAGAAGTTTGATTTACTTTTAATTCAAAACTTGCAGACTTTGAAGGGGTCTGCAAAATGAACTGCGTTTTTTAGTAAATTGCAAATATTTGATGTATTTGGAGCTGTTTATTAAAGTTAACATGAGATGGGATATTTGTTATTAACTTACTCTAAAAAAACTTGCAGATTTTGAGACATAGATGGTTTGGAATGAGAGGTGGATAGAGAAAGGTGTGTGGCAAGCATGAAGGGGCAGTAGCTACCCATCTCTCACTTAGGGTATGCCCTAGGGTAGAGATCTGGTGTGAGGGGCCAGGCCAAATAGTTTGACCCTTTTTTTCTAGAGGTATGCACAACTCTGTCCAGCTTGATGACTGGCACCTGAGGCCTTATAACCATATTTTGAGAGGATAAACTAAGATGAGGTAACAAGTTCTAAGTTATATCAACAAAAAGGTGAAAATACTTGCCATACAAACATTGGGAATTTTTAAATTTGATTTTGGATCCTACTATAGTCTGGTGGCATGTCAAAATAATTAAATTATTATTGGCACTCAGAAAAATGCCTTTAGATTCCATAATCTGGCTAGGCAATAGCTGATATGATCATAAATCTTCTGGTAATAAATTAGCATTATGTCATTTTTAATCCTTTTAAAAAACCCTATTTCAAGGTGCAGGGTTCTTATCCTTTATTATTTCAAACAAAGGAAGGTTCTGTAATAATATCTCTAATGTGTTTTATTCAAAATCAGCAACTAACCCCATAAGTCCTCAGGAAAAAGGTCCCAATGAGAAAGTCATATCCTGCTTTTATAAAACTAGATTAAAAGACACTATTAAAAGTGAGCCAATTTGCAGCAGCAACGTATTATAATCCCCATAGATGTCATCTGTGGTCCCGTGGTACTATATACTTTTTGGTGGTCAATATCTGGTGGGAGGCCAAGTTTCTTTACTAATTCAGTGGGCATAATATTAATTGGTGTATAAAAAACAATAGATCATACTTTGAGCTTAATGCCAGTTATATTAATGTTATGCATTATGAATAATAAGCATCAGCTGCATTGACTAAGTTGATATCCAGAGTGTCATCTTGACCTAAACATAGATTTTAGGTCTTCACATAGAAACTGGTATAATCCCCTAAGGTCCCAATAGGTATAGTCAAGTGGACACCATTTGGTATAGCATCACCAGAGGTGACCAGAAGATTGTGTTATTACATTGCTGGATTTAAGGATTCACTTCATATCTTATTAGCAACTACGCCTTCATTATTGACATTTTCAGAGTGGTAACAGCTAACTTTTCTGCAGTAATTATCATAATAGAAATTAGCGGCAAAGTTCCATAGGTCTCTGGTTGCTATTTGTTCATCATTAAAGGAATACAGATTCTGATTTTATTTGGGATTTTACAAAAGTCATCATAAGTAGAATATCCTTGTTCTATTTCATCTCATCTTTTCATGAGTTCTCTTTAATTCCTAACAATTTGTTATTATACAACCTGTAACTGGGACTCAACAATCATAACAAGGCAATGAATTGCGTGATGCCCTAACTGTTAGCATATGTGACAAGCTACATGGATGACATCTGATATATTAGAGCGAGGCCTTAAAGCCAGATAAATTCTTGTTTCAAAGAGGGCCTATTAACTATTTTTTGCAATGCAGTAGTTGACTTATATTAGGTTCCTCAAAAAGTGATGGCGCTTTGCAAAGATAATTAACTATTTAATTAATAAAAAGTTTGTTGTGGTTTGCCCTAGTTTAAGTGAAGTATTGCTTTAGGTTTTTACATATTTATTATTGTCATTGATTTTAGTCTATATCTATTAGTAAGTTTTTTATTGGAATTAAGGAAAATCATTATTATATTATAAAACACTTAGCGATTTCCTTTATTAATGCCAAGTTCATGACCAAACGATTACAAATAAATCGCCCTATTAGAGCTCCCTTTAGCTGATGAAATAGGAAAGGATGCCCTAACTGACTAATTATTATCTTGATGTTAAGTAGGAATTTGTATTCAGTGTTTAAAACCCCTATTCACCGCATTAACTACCATATGTCACCTCTTATGCCTTACTATCGAATGACTTCCTAATGGCAGATAACGGGAACCACTTAACTGTGTTACCAATATTGATATCAGTCTAGCCTTTGACAATAGTACTGATCTACTACAACTCTGAACCTGGACTTTTCCATCACCTCCTGGATTTCTGAATCTACTCCACCTTCACACGTAGTTTTCACCTATCAATAATCATGATTCTTATATCTCTACCTGGTAATTTTAGATTGTACTAACCTTTTTCATGATTAGGTACTTTTTAAACTTATAATGTTTTAGTATAAAACACATTAATCTAGGATGGAGATAAATCAAGCCACCTGTCAAAATCCTGGGGCAGACCCATTGGCAGGATGATGACATTGGATTTGGCATCTATATATATAAAAATGAATGTCTGTCTGTATGTATGTCCCGAATGCATTCCTATACCATTCATCCAATTGTATGAAACTTTGGTGAGTTGTTGTGTGCATGCCTGAGAAGGTTTATAAATTTTAAAAAATATTATTTTAATAGTAAAATAAAAAGTTTTATATGTAACAAGTGAAAATCCTATATATACTTCGATGGTATTCGCTATATTGTTACAGATGAGCAGTTTGATATTCAGCTGATTTGATATTTTAAATGGTTTTGTTAAGTGGTTAGTGGTTATTTTTTATACACTTTTCTTAAACTCACTGTCAATTCTGTCTGTATGTAATCAAATCTTACAAGCTCTATTTCAGACACTTATCTATATATATAAAAGCAAATGTGTGTGTTTGTGTGTGCGCGATGCCCAGCCAAAACTAGAGCATGTAGAGCTCTGAAAATTTGGCTATAGGTGGACGGGAGGGGGTCCGTGTGCACCTCGAAGCCCGATTTTTAATTTTCATAGTAAAATAAAAAGTTTTATATGTAACAAGTGAAAATCCTATATATACTTCGATAAATTCGCTATATTGTTACAGCTGAGCAGTTTGATATTCAGCTGATTTGATATCTATATATATAAAACAATACCGTGTTAGTTACACCATTTATAACTCAAGAACGGCTGGACCGATTTTTATGATCTTTGATTTATTAGATTTGTCTCCGCCCCGAATAGCAGAATAACTATTAGAACATGGGAAAAATATATATATAGATATACTCAGCACCGTATATTCTAAGTTGCTTATAGTTTACATTTGGACCCAATCCAAATATCTACTTAATAAAACACATTCACTCACTCACTGACTGACATCTGAAACCTTAGAGTCTGATAGGGTCAATCTATTTGGGTGAGTGGGTGAGAATTGGCAAATAAGATCGAATTTGAAATTATCAAGCCAGATGGGTTCAATCTATTTGGGTGAGTGGGTGAGAATTGGCGAATATTATCTAATAATTCGCCAATTTGCTCATCTGAAGCTAATCAAGTCTGATAAGTTTAATTTATTTTGGGTGAATGGGTGAGAATTGGTGAATATTATCTAATAATTCACCAAATTACTCACCTGAAACTCAACAAAAATCAGTATTAGAGTTTAAGTAATTAGGATAATCAGCTCACCAGCCACGAGGGCAACAGTGAAGCTGTTAATCCGAGTGGCTCAAGAGTAGTACTGGCACAGCCTATAGGCTACAATGTGAGCTTATCATCTGATAAACTTTAAATACTGTAGCGAAGCATGGGTATCTGAATGTTAGGTTTATATATTTTAAAAACCTGCCTAATTTGGTTCACTTAATTAATAAAATACTTTTGGCAAGTTAAGTCGAAGTTGATTTAGTAGTTTGAAAGTATGTCACTTACTCAATGATTTTAAGTATAAAGAGATGTTTTGGGTAGCAGTTTGGTGTTATTTGATTGATTCGATAGGTTTTTTTGTTTGGCCGAGTGGTTGATGGCTTTTGTTCGAATTGATAGGACAGTTTAGTTTTGAAGGGTGATTAGTTATTGGTTGTTTTGATAATTTCAGTTAGATTTACCAAAGTGGTTGGTGGTTTTAGTTTGATTCGG
The DNA here is from genome assembly GCA_022478985.1 of Massospora cicadina. Taxonomy (NCBI): domain Eukaryota; kingdom Fungi; phylum Entomophthoromycota; class Entomophthoromycetes; order Entomophthorales; family Entomophthoraceae; genus Massospora; species Massospora cicadina. The sequence goes on from JAKSZP010009823.1 coordinate 40,023, forward strand.
TTGAACAATTAGATTTGGCTGAGTAGTTTTGTTTATCTATAATATAAAATCTAAATTAATAAATTGAAAATCTGAAATTTTAGACACCGTAGCGAAGCATGGGTAAATCGGCTAGTCTGTTATAAATTTGACAGTATCTTGGAGATACGCCAAAGGTTTTTATGCAGGGTTCAGCCCACTGAGCAATAGGACTGATAATATGACAAGTGTCCTTAAAACAAGGTAATACACTTTTAATAAAAAATAGAGCTATTGCTCCGATGACACTCTTTTATTTAACTTAATAAAATACAGCAGATCCTCGCTGTTTTGCTCACTCGAAACTAACAACCTACTCTCCTCCAATCTACTTGTCTCATTGATATCTCAGCATCTTTGGTTGATACCAACCATTTTGCTTAGTAATTTGTTCCACTGCATCTCATTGGTCCCAGCAGAGGTTACTATATATTAAATTCACAATCACCTAATTCAAGGCGATTTTCCAATTATTTGTCTTACATTGACACTCCTAATTGCCTCATTTGGAAGTGATCTAATACCATCTGATCTAACCCAATAATGCCTCTTCATAAGGTATTCAAAAACTGTAACTCATATTCAGCCTTGTTGAATTCTACCTTATTCCGCTGTAGCAACTTAGGGCTTATCATCCAGCCATATCAGAATTGCAACATTACCCCCTCTTGACTGGATAATAAGGCTCCTATTGCTTATAAGCACAGATGAACTTTGCATGTACTCAATTGATGATCTGATCACATGAGGGGTCCTTGATAGTATACGCATCCACACCTGTCTTCTCAATAACTTTGAATGGGCCAATCTAGATACTGGCTAAATTGTGCTTCCACCTGAAACCATGTTGGTCATGGAATAGAACCATGTCCCCATCTTTGAACTGGGCTAACCCATTACGCCGTACCTGATTGGAAGCTTGAGTCTTAATCTTCTTGGCTAAACTGAACGAGTATGCTTCAGTTTTCAATTTGGTTAATGTGTTGTCTAGGATCATCAGATAATGTTGGGGATCTATTCTGCCAGTATCTTCTACACAGGCATATAACAGTGCTGGAAGAGCAGGGTGTCTTCCATATAGTAATTGAAAGGGGCTCTTACCTGTGGCAAGATGATAACTAATATTATAGGTGAAGACAGCAGTGGACATAAGGGAACTTTAATCTGAGGGTCAATATGCTACTAGTTTATGGAGTATGTTCACTAAAGTCTCATTGACCTGCTCAACCATTCCGTTGGACTTGGGGTGGTATAGGATTGTCAGAACCCCATGAATGCCATCAGCTCATTAAGCTTTGGGAGGATATGGGAAGTAAAGTTAGTTCTGTTGTTGGTAAGGAGGAACTGAGGGCAGCCATGCCACTGGATAATACATTCCATTATGAACTTGGCCACTGTGACTGCCACCAATTCTTACATTTCCCTTGCGTCAACCCACCTGGTCAAGTGGTTAATCACCACCAAAATGTACTTGGACCAGGTAGCTCCCATTGGCAGAGGGCCAAAAACATCCATGGAAACTGTATGCCAAGAAAAATGTCACATATTAACCAGTATAAGGTCTTCTGGCGGAACAGCTTTTCAACTTGGCACTAGTTGCAGGAGGAGATAGTATTAAGCACATTGAAGTTCATGCTTTCCCAGTAATACTGAGACCACAAAAATTCTATTGTCTTGTGCATGCCACCATGTCTGATGGCCCTATGTGCACTCATGATAATATTAGGCCATGCTGAAGGTCAAGGAAAGTTCACTGTAGAATTGCTAATCAGCTTAAACAACTCACCATTTCTCTGGAATATATTGGCTCACATTTCATTTAATGCCTTTACAACTTATGGCAGCTCATCATTGTACTTACTGCTAAGCATCTTATCATACATGATGTTGCTTAGATCTGCCATCACTAAAATTGTAGATAAACTCAACAAGCAGTCTGCATTCTGGTGTTTAGCTCTCAGTTGGTGAAGAATCTCAAAATTGTAAGCCTGCAATTTGAGGGCCCATCAGGCTAGGTGCCCTTCAGGTTCCTTAAGATTCTGCGACCAGCATAACGAGGCATGATCCATTATGATTTTGAATTTTACGCCATGAAAATATACTCTGAATTGCTTATAAGCATAGATAACTGCTATGCACCCCTACTCAGTCACAGTATAATTACACACATGGAAATTCGGACTTTGACTGCAGTATGTTACTGGATGCTCCTCCCCTTCATCATCTTTTTGAGACAGAACTGCCCCAACATGGAAAGGGATGCATCCATCTGTACGGTGAACTATTTATCAAAGTTTGGGCATTGTAGTACTGGCGCACTGACTAGCGCCATTCATGGTGAATCAAAAGAGCATTGTCAGCATCCCGTCCATTCAATCGCAATATGCTTTTTTAATAACTCAAACAGCGGACCTTCAACACAAATAAAGGTGGATATAAAGCAGTGGTAATAGCTGACCATCCCCAAAAATACTTGTGTATCACGTTTGCTGCTTGGTATAGTCATTTTTTGGATAGCGAACCTTGTCTACTTGAGGCTTCAGCCCAGTTGCATCTACTACAAGCCCTAGGTACTCTAACTGCCCTAAAAAAGTGACACCTTTGAGGCTTGATTTTGATATTGGCCTTTGAAAAGCTGGCGGAAGACCTCCTTCAGATGGTTAAGATGCTCAGAGAACGTTTGGGAAAAGATATTGATATTGTCAAGGTACACAAAGACACATGACAGCTTCAGATAGCCAAGAATGGTATCTATGGCCCGTTGGAACATAGCCATGGCATTACACAGCCCTTGTGGCATACAAGTTGGTTGAAAAATCCATTTAATTGTGATAATAGTACATTTTTCCTGTTCCACCATGGGTAACTTCATCTGCTAATAGTCTGATATCAAATTCATTGCAGAGAAGTAACGAGCTCTACCTAATTGATCCAGCAAATCATCAAACTTCCCAAGGGATATGAGTCCATTTTGGTGATACTTTTGAGCTTCTGGTAGTCTATTACACCCAGTTGGTGCCATCATTCTTTTTTACAATAAGAAAGAAAGAAGCCCATGGACTCTTTGAAGGTTTTAGCACCCCTTGCTCCAGTAACTTTCTGATCTCCACTATCACTGCTTCCTCAACTGCCCTTTATTGGGAGATTGGTAATAACCTGATGGGTGGATGATCCCCAATGTCCAACTAAAGGACCACCCACACATGCATCCTAAATCATGGTCATCGACAGCAATAATCTCTTAATATATCTTAAAAAAAGCTATCACTCAATCCTTTTGTGCTTCTGATAGCCTATTAAATCATTGCGCAATATCACAGTCAGTACAGCGGACTGTGGTTCAACAGGTAGACTAAATTCGTCCTACAACACAAACTCGTGAACCTGAAGACCTCCTCAATAGGGGTCAAATGTAAATATGCAACTATTTGATGTTGGCGGATTTGCAATAGTTCCATTTGTAGGTTTGAGAGTAAAACCTTGATCTCGCTGTGTCTTAGTAGTATGATGCCTGGAGCCACGTGTGGCTCAAGCTGCAATTGCTGATAAGGCCCAATAACTTCCCCATAGAGTCCATGTGGTCTTCTACCTCCAACTCAGTGTTCACAATTACTTGGTGACCAGACGGGATAGATATATGTCTAGCAGCTTGGAGAGGCAGCCCTTGATTTTCGTATATCTGCTGGAGAAGGGGCTGAGTCTCACTTTTTAATCAATGATAGTGAACTGGAATCACCAATTACTTAAAGCAAGATTGATACGCCCATGTGCACCAAGTCCTTTGGCACTCCGCTGGAGGTAAAGTAAATTGGAATACATTGTCCCAAAAGTTTGAAAGTCTCCTCTGTCATATCAATGACAGCCTCATATTGTCACATAAAAGTGGTTCCAATTAACATGTCATAATTATTCTTTGGTAACACTATTGCTGGGACTATGCGGACAATTAACCTGAATTGCAACAAAAGCGCGTTGTATGCTCCTTCAGAGACCATGGTATATGCTCCAGTGATCCCATATACCATCTGGTGTTCTACATCCGGCTTTAATGTCAACTTAGCCACCAACTTAGTCAAAACTATGTTAACTGGGGCACCCATATCTATTATAGCGCGAACTTGGGTTTTGGCTACTATAATGTCACAGTATGTACATTCTGATTATGATGTATATTGACTGGGTAACGAATAGACATATAATGAATCACTGTTCCCAAGAAAACTTGAAATCCCCTCACCAACTTTAGGGTATTTAATGATAGTAGTGTTGAACGGAAGAGTGATGGTTACTCCTTTCAGGGAAGGCGAATTTGTGGAGGGGTCCAACTTGTCAGTGGAAACTTGGTCAAAAATTTGGCAAGTGTATGGTATAAGCTGCATCTGAGATCCTTCTTCCGCCGCAGCTTTGGGATGTGCTTGTTACACAATATTCACCCCTCCAACTGGCTGCTGATATAGGAATTTATTATTGTACTGGAGGGCTTCCGCTGCATATACTTCAGTGAATTCATGTGGGACATTTGAATTTGGGATAGCGGAGGTAAAGAGTTCCATCTCTACTCCTCTCTGACTTTTCCCTGATTGCATTGATCCTGCTGTATGTAATGGACCTGTCAATTGGGGCAACCTCATGCCAGGTGCCCAGGCCACCACATTCAAAACATTTTTACCCCATAGGGCCTGCGTCCTTGAATATTGTAAGTTGGTTCACACGGAAAGTTGTACAGAAGGTGATCAGCATAAACAGGACCAGGTCATTAGAATGACTGCTGATGGACAGCGTAATTAGGCCCAAGGCGGTAGTTAGGCCATGGATGATAAACAGGTACAGGGCGGACGTTTAACTGCTTGGGGTAGCTCAGCAGACTCTGAACCAGACAGGCAAATTTCCCCAAATAAAATGGTCTGGTGATGGTAGCAGAAGGGTTACGCTCAGCATTAGGCGGAGGGAAGTTGGTGGATGTAAAGTGCAAGAACTGAACATTTTAAGCAATGATACATCTTCATCCAACATTGAGGTCATGAAGTTGTACAGATCTCAGTATGGCTTCACAAAGAGGTCATTGCAATACATATGTCAGATTAAGATAAAATCCCTGGCCCAATTAACATGTGGGCTTCCACCATGAATCAATCAGCAAATATGGTGAGAGTCTCATTACGCTGAAATCTGATGGTCAATAAACCAGCCTTCTGCTGTGACATCTTTGCGGTGCCCACAAACAAACATAACACAGTAGCCTTACCCTCTTGGTATGAAATGGAACTGTTTGGAAGGCAACATGTGACTTGGTCAGCACTTCCAACATCCAAGGTGGATATTAACAGTTTTGCTTTCTGCCAGTCAGAGGCTCCTTTCGTTGCAAACTTGAATTGTTTAAAGAACCCATTATTATTCACATCGCAATTAGATGGATGCTCTTATCACTAAAACTTCCTGAAAAAGCTTATTCTGCCTTTTGAGCACAGCATCTAAGGCAAGTTTGAATTCCACGTATTTGACTGGTGTAGTATATTGTGAAGATCCCCAGTCCATGCAAGCCTGATGCACCATGGCTGGTGACAGAGATATATTTTGTGTAATTGATAAATGGGCCCCCTTTAGTAAGCACCACTGTTATAAATTTGGCGGTACCTTGGAGATATGGCGAAGGGGTTTTGTGCAGGTTCAGCCCACTGAGCAATAGGACTGATAATATGACAAGTGTCCTTAAAACAAGGTAATACACTTTTAATAAAAAATAGAGCTATTGCTCCGATGACACTCTTTTATTTAACTTAATAAAATACAGCAGATACTTAATGTTTTGCTCACTTGAAACTATCAACAACCTACTCTCATCCAATTTACTTGTCTGACTGATATCTCAGCACCTTTGGTTGATAACAACCATTTTGCTTAGTAATTTGTTCCACTGCATCTCATTGGTCCCAGCAGAGGTTACTATATATTAAATTCACGATCACCTAATTCAAGGTGATTTTCTAATTTTTCTTCTCACATTGACATCTCCTAATCGCTTCATCTAGAAGTGATTTAAAATCATCAAATCTAACCCAATATTGCCCCATCATAAGGCGCTCAAAAATCATAACTCATACTCAGAGTCAGCGGATTCTACCTCATTCCGCTGTAGCAACTTAGGGCTTATCAACCAGTCATATCAGAATCGTGACAGCATCATAAAGCTCACTTCCTTGGATGGCAACAGGCGAAGAGTTTCTATACCCTGGGTGTCCCACCCATGGGCAGGCATTTTCACAAAATATATGGCTCAAACTTGAATGTAACCTTAAGAAAGCAGCTAGAAAATAGCAATGCTTCAATTTATCTCATTGGGCAGAGGTGTTGTCATGAACATTTTTAATTTTAAATAATATGATATTTTCAGTATTTGTTCCACCTCCTGATTATTCCATAATAAGAATAAAGCATTAGAGGCATTCAATTGATTTTAGGTGAGCATAAAAAACCAGGTATGAAAACCAATTTTCAGGAGATGAAGAAGGGGGCATCAGCTTTATTAACTTGAGACTATGGTTTAAATACTACAACTGAAATGGGTAACACAGGTTGCTAGAGAGGAAAATTCTGCGACTTGGTTTCCATAGTAGAGGACTACCTTGCTGAGGCTTCTAAGAATCAGAACAAAAAGGACTTTGATGTAGATAAGGAATCAATCAAAGGAACCATACTGAGCGTGGAGAACCTACTAGGATACTGGAAGGACACTTTAAAGCTAAAGCAGTTACAATTGGAGATTGGATGTGTAGAGTAGACCATTGAAAAATCCACGAAATTCTCCTTTGGGGTGGAGAAAATGGTCTTCATATGGAACCTCATATGCAAAAGGCCTTTAAGCATTTTATTGGGGTGGTTCACTGTGGGGACCTCCTTAATGGCGATAGCTGGAGGGTGCTTAGGGTGGAAGCAGCTAATAATGTTGCCAATGCCTCTAAGGTGCTTGTAAGGAAGGCTTGTGATGTTGTGGAAGCAAGCGAACTGCCTCCTTTCTGAAGGGAAGCAATTCCTTACTGACTTTATTAGAAGCTGGTGAAGCCTGGTTAAAAGGTCATGAAAGGCAGGTATGGCAAGTGTTCCGAAAAATAAGTGTAGGCTGGAGATACCCTAGAAAGTTGAATATATATCCTGCAGGACTTGCTAAAGGTGGGAGTTGGTGACAGAATATGCCTCTCAGACTTCACATTCGCCACTTTCCAGGATCTTCAGAATGAATGGCTTTGTTCAACGTTTTTTCTCAGGACTTTTGTAGTAGAAAGTTACAAGGCCTTATGGACCTATGGGGAATAGTTTTTGGGATGCTGGTCTATACTGGTTCAGAATTTTTCTTCCAACTCCATAGACAACATATTGATCACTGGGGCGACTCTGCGCAAGTGTAGTAAGCATAAAGAAGATGACATTCTGTATGTCTATAAGGTGTGTGGAGGGAGAAGATAGCAAAAATATCTCTTCACAGAGTGTCTGGCGTTGGAGGCTGTGTGGGGAAGTGTTCTCCTATGGTATGTGCATACCAACCAAGTAGCAAGTTATGCTCTAGCCATATAGTATGGCCAGAGATCTTTATTGCATATTGTAAAAATTTACTCTAGGTTGATTATCAGCCGTCAACCCAGTAACCTTTTTAATGCACAGGTTCAATTTCCTCGTGCACTTTGTCACATTGTGTAAAATGTATTATGAATCAATAATAGTATGGAAACTATTATCCATAGTTGAGATTTAACTATTTTTCAGCCCAACGCTCGGCCAGTATTTCAAATTAAAATACTATTGAAGTCGTACTTGTAGGAATTCGTTTCATATACTTTTGTCCACCCAATCTTTGTTAAGGTACCCAAATGACAGTCTCTCTCAGCCCAACACAAAGTTGGCAGCTAACCCTGATTGTAGTTCCTTTGTCTCTGATCCCCACTCAGGTCTTTACTCTTCTCTCTGAGAGTCTTCCAATTATTGACTTCTGCAATAATATCCTTAAGATAGAATGACATAATAGAAGCTGATAGTCTAACTATACACCAAATCGATAATGTTACTGTAAACTCTAACCTCTGTAAAGCTACTTTTCATAAGGTTACTTTTTTTATTATAGTAAATTCTAGGGAATTATATAGTGGGGAATTTGGCTGTCTAAACCTTAGTTGATACCTCTTCGATGAAACTGCAGCTGTTGCTGTTGAATCACCCATCCTCATCTCAGCAGCGATGGTCTTTCCCATCCTGGCTAGGATTCCATTATTGGACATCCTCGAGACCTCAAATGGAAATAGTCAGAAAATGTGTCCCCAACATTTTCCTCTCGATCCAAGCAAACCAACCATAATTGGCTAGCGACCTGCTTAGGTAATGGGACTTATTACCCATTATGGAAGGTCACTCACCAACTTATTGATTCACTAGTTGCAGGTGACATCACTCGCCTTGCAACTTACTATTTTTTCCCAATCAGTTGGTGATGAAACCCAACCAATCCCAATTGGTACACCTGATAGTTAATTATTATTAGATGCCCCTATTTGTCAGCAACTCCACCCAATGAGATCTTAAGTATTCATCCGGATCTATCTCAGATGGATATGACCAGGCAAATATCCCAAAATCCCCCAAATGTAGTTCCTCCAAAACTTGGGCCAACCATTTCTGATTCACTTCACCTTAGGGAATTTTCACCTAGTGATACCAGGTAATCTAACAGGCTGGGAATATGAGCAAAAATCCCAACACATCCCCCCTCTTGCCTAGATTTCCAGTGAGAAAAGGACTGGGGCATGAGGACACCACTTTGGACACCTGATTGAATACTTCATTGGTTCAAGTGGAGTACACTCATCAATACTCAACGCTGCTTGGGACGACCTTCAGCATATGGCGTTCTTCCTCTTCCTCCTTGCTACCGCCTTCTCAGAGCGCGGTCCTCATGACCTTCTGTCATGCCAGGTTGATTGATTTAACCATGACAATATTAGTCCTGGGATCCAGTTTTTTCCCCATCAAGGTATATGACCCACTGTCATATTCAGGATTCTTGGCCTGGCGTCCTTGATTTCCTGATTTTCTCCTCATCCTAGACAGGAGACTCTTGACATTGATGTTCGTTTTTCAGCTTGATTAAGAATACTTATTTCTATTCGCCCTTGTTATCTTGCTCATAACC
>JAKSZP010009824.1:0-49113 GCA_022478985.1 Massospora cicadina
CTTATCTCGGTTAAATAAAAATAAAAGTGGGCTTATACAAATTCATGACAATCTAGATGATGTCCTCACTCGTGTAGGGAAAGATGTTCCCATACTCACTAAAAGACAAACCGCAGGTTGCTCTATGGGAGCAACGGGGGGCTTCAAAGTGCCACCTTGGAGCTAGCGAGATGGTTGGCTAGGTCCTAAGGCAGGACGTAGCATTCAGATTCGTTTGGGGCTAGTGGAGCAGCTCAGGCACATTTCAGCAGCGGCTGATAAATGCCAGATGGCGGAGAATCACCACCCTATGTTAGGGGCAGCAGCCATCAATTACATAGACATAGGCTCAAAGCGACATGATAGAAAAGGTTAATGTAACATATTATGTTTATTATTTTTGGATACAAGTAGGTAATTGAAGCAAAAGAGAGATATAAAAGACTGTTCTTCCAATATGGGTGTGTCAATACCTAATGGAGAGTTCAAAATAACAAGGGTACAGTGATCCTAGTGTCTCTTAAGTTGGGGTATATAAGGTTATATGCAAAAGATTAATAAACAAAGGTATACTAATTTTGCCCTTAACAGTCCAAATAGCTTCAATGGTGGCAACCTCGAGTTTTTTAGGTGTAGTCCCAAGGGCGGGAGAGGCATGGGGATGGCGCCTTCACTAGGTTACATGGTTGTTGGTCCTTAGATAGGATTAAATCAGTTCAGAAATATTGGATGTCACATGTTAGATGGATTGTGCCATTTTAGAAATGGGTGACAGGGCAAAACATGGTCTCAAGCATACATGCGTGTGCAACGGATTAAAAATAAAATTGAGAAAACAAGTTCCAAAAAGCTTGGCCATGGCGTGTAGTATTGATGGATTGATATATCAGAGCGCCCACCCCTTTCTCAATGATACTATTTCACAAATGGCATATTAATTTGCCAGATTGATTTGAGATCAGTGGTATTGTGCGGAGGGAAGATTCCACAGTTGATAAAAACAGGTAAGATAGGATTTCCAAAAAGGTTATTAATAATAGGAAATAAATCAATAACATACATAAAGGAGGAGCTGTTGCATATCTAGGAGGGAGGAGGAAGAATAAGAGGTGAACTCATAGTGCTTTCCAGGGCTTGTGCTACTGTAGCATATCCTAGATGGTTAAGCTGGTGAAATTGTTATAGCATGAGTAATCATAAGCTTTGGATATTATCATAAACATGGATATTTGGTTTTATGTATTGGTGAATTATTTGGATTGGAAGTGCCAATTCCCAATTGTTTTTTGACTGATAGACTGGCGTAGTCAGTTTCGCCTAGATAATTCTCTTAGTAGAGATTGAACAGAAGATCCTCAGGGGTAGATTGAATAATCTGAGGTGTTGATATACAGCATGGTTTACTATTAATGATTTGATCCAGCTTGTTAGATTTATTGGGGGTTTTATGATTTTTTTGTGGATTCGGAAAAATTCATGCATAGTTTGGGTAACCAAGATATGATTGGGATAAGCCCTAGGCTATAGTTGGAAGCCCCCTGGACTGGACTCCCTCCCTGGAAACCCCTTCTATATTTAAATAAGGAAAATAGGGAAATGTGGCGAAGTGGAAGAATCATTAGGGGCAAAGCAGTTACTCATCGCTCATCTACCACATTAGCTAAAACTCTTAGCTAATATTTGGGGAGTCAGGGAGGCCTAGTTTGTCTCTTATACATGAAAGAAAATATTTACAGTCCAGGTGGAGAGTCTGGGCATCATTACTTAAAATACCCTTTTCCTTTAAAGCATGAAGTATCCTGCTGCATGAGGCGTGGGCAGGGTGATCCTTATGCCTTAGGTAGTTTGATAGCAAGGATGGCAGTATTTTTTGGGGGGTCAGGGCCTCAGGATGTCATATTTAGAATAAATTCTCTAGTTTATTTCAAGTTATTCAGAATTTGCGCTCACCAATATAATTTCATAGGGGGATAAACCTTACTTGAAGTTAAGTACATGAAATGAAAGGCGGGCATCCCTTGATGCCAGAATTTTTTCTACCCTAGCCTCATGCAAGTCACTGATCACAATAGGAATAATAAAGTGGGTTTCCTTCTTTTTTAGAAGACAGTTGAGAGCCGTGAAACATATCGTGGCGCTTCTAGTTTTTAGGGAGTTTAATATGAAAAGATCCATCGCCCAAGCTTTCTTGAATTATATGGGCCTGAACGTTATTGACTAGTTCTATGAGGAAACCTTCATGTTAAAGTTTCCATGTCCAGTATGACGAGGGAGCCAACATTTATGTCATGGTTTGAGTGCCACTTTTAGTCAATAAATTGCTTAAAGTTGCCTTTTTATTTATTAAGTGCTCCCAAATGAGGTTCTGGGTATCACAGATATTAGTCATGTGCTTTTCTGCTGCAGTAACCATTGAAGGCAGGCGAGTACCAATGCAGAAGAGGGGATGTATCTCAGGTGGAAATCAAAGGAAGAGAAGCCAGTGGAGGAGTGGGAGGCGTTGTTATATGCGAACTGAGCTTAAGAATAATCTGTAGCATAGGTATTCTGGGAGGTGGGGCAAACAATCTGGTACTGCTCCAGGACCTAATTTAACCCTATTAGTTTAACCGTGAAACTATGGTGGTATGCATTGGATCTTCTGGGTTTAATACTGAGGATTGCAAGGATAGCGTCCCAGAACAGGGCGGTATACTGGGGACTATGATCACTCATGATCTTATTAGGTAGGCCAACCTTAAGAATACATAAAAGTCGAATAGTGCTACACTTTCAGAAGTAATCATGTGCATGTGTAGAATATGAACAAAAAGAACTTAAAAATTCAATCTAATGACTACCTTACATGCTTTAAAAACATTTTGGCGGGGGAGCTTAACAAAGAATTATACAGATACTGAAGTCCATGGACCTTCCGCCGCAGAAAAGGGTGTTGTCAGGATTCAAGACAATTAGAGAGTTGAACTCCTCACTCCTGAACCATGCCTCGATAAGTTGACTCTCAAGCCTGCACAAATAATAACTGTCCCTGAAAACACTGATAAAAGCTTTGATCAGGAAGCATCACGCACACCAGATTTAATGGAGATGCCTTCATGAATTTTATCTCTGCTTCCTAAATATTGAGAGGCACAACTCTCACCTTTTAAGTATTGAGGATAACGTAGAACAATGAGGATGCTGAACAGATGGTTGGTTTTAAAACTATGATAGATCCTGATTGTACAGGGCCACAAAGGTATCCTCAAAAAGCACATCTTTACATACCTTATTAGTATCAGAGCTTTTAAATTCAATAAAGTAGTCTATTTAATCTCATCTTTTAGTTTTTTATCCCTTATTTTTACAACTTGAGCTTATCTTCAAAGAATCAGCTACAGTCAAGTAGACTGTTACACCAAGAAAACTGGTGCTCACTACAGGGGGCTCTGAGCTTTCTAAATGAACACATCTATCAAAAAATGGATAATAATATCAGTCAAAAAACCAACCTGCTGATTGGTTAAGGAGAATAGCTTAGTAGAGTAACTTCTCACAGTACAAATTATCTTCCATGCAACTTGAAAACTTAGATTTTGGGCACATTCCAGTTCACCCTACCATCTGTTGACAACGATCAGTATCAACTTTAATAAAAGAACCTTAACAAAATTATCTAACAATTACTGAATGATATATACTCTATGGGAGGCCAAGCAGTCATATCTCACCTCTTCAATACTCTACATGATGCAAGATTTAAGTACCATCACTACTGCCAGCAGGATAGTTGGTTTTGGGTACCAAAAAGCTATCCCCAGAGTTTTGTCAATCCCTCCATAAATCGCCTGATACAAGTAGTTGGGTTGCACCACCATGGAGTCTCCCATCAGTTAGGGCTTACTCTAACCCTACGCTTTGATAATCTAAATCCTATAACGCGACCTCCTCTTTTGTTCATGACAATTGAGAAGCCATTGCCAATATACTTCAATTAAAATGAGGCACATAACATTTTGCAGTGTGAATAGTGTAATTTTGGGCTACCTCAAGGACCTACTCAGTCAGACTTTACAGATCCCTGAGGCTGCCTGGAATCTACGCCTCTACCAAGTTGAGGACCTAGTTTGGACCCTCCAGCAGCACTACCAGGAGTTACCTCTCGCGAAACTGCCTCTGGTAGAGAAGGGCCTGAGGAGCCTAAGAGGCCATAAGGACCTGAAAGTTCCAGTGGGCCTCAAGGACCCTCCAGCCCCACTGTGCCTACTCCTGGCGACCCTGAACATTCCTGGAAAAAGGACATTCTAGAAGCTCTTACTACCCTTTTGGATCAAATATACAATGTAGCTCAAGGATGCAAGCTCTGAGTGGACGGAGTCACTTTATATCCTAGAGTCTCAACTGAGGCCTTGTCAGATGAGATGGACAATTTCAGCGCCTTCACCAAGGTTACTGATAATTGCATCGCACAACTTGAAAAAGCCTGTTGAGGGTTCAAAACATGATTGGTTAACTTAGAATGCCAGATGCTTCTTCAACGCTGACATTAAAGCATTAAAAAGAGAAAATGGCTCATGAATCATCCATTATCTCCTTAAAATAGAACTGTGACGATATTCAAGAGGATCTCAAGGGTTTGATATGCAACTGATCAACAGGCCCCTCACAACTATGCAGAAAACAACATTTCTAAGCCTGCACCAATTCCTTAGTTCAATATTCTTTACACTCCTATTGTGAATAACTTTAAGCCTAGTTTTCTGGGAGAATTTTACCTCTGGCCAGAGAAAAATGCCTCCTTCCTATAAGCTTATGGAATTCTATGGAAGAGGCTACTGACTGAAAGAAGGGGAAACATATTCTCTCCTGTTGGAATAATGCCACTTAGGAGATTATGACTCCTCATCAGAGGAATGTCAAACCATGGAATAAGTCCATACAACCCTGATGAATTAATTTGGCAGCAACCAAACCTTGGCCAATCAGAAGCTGGCGTGTATTGGCATCTGTCTGAATAAAAGAGAAAGTCCTGTGGAAACCAACAGTTATTTCTATGCCCAAGCTCAGCCCTTAATAACCACAAATTACATTAACTTGAATGATGCCATAACTGGTTTCATTTCCGCGTTGGGATCTTAACCTGAGGCTAAAATGAATATCATCAGCCAGAAGAATGGGTTTACTTGTATTTGGGAAATTAATAAGCGCTTAATGAAACTCCTTCTTCTATCTTGCATCCCAAGTATACCACTTTCTTTTCTTCAAGCCTCCCTCAAGTTCACGTTGTTGTGAAACCAGAAGAATCCCAGACCTCAATGATCCTACTGCAAAGGGTTCAATCACCGTGCCAAGACTTGTTGGAAAATACTTGGCGAGGAGGTGGAAAAGGTCCGTCGGCATGAAGGACAAGGCACTTCTTGCTGACATCCTTATACCTCCTTAAGAACAATCAATGAACTCTAATAATCCTGATGTTATCATACCAGAAGAAGTTTTGGTACCTATTGATAATAGAAAACTTGATACTTCTCTCTTCTTCTGATGAATCTTATAATTTTTAGCATGCTACCTCTGCAGTTCAGGTGATTGGTGAAACTTGTCACTGTTTGCATCTAAAAAATACCTGTCCATGCCATTTTAAACAGTGTTTATGTATGAATATCATTTCATATAAACTGATGAAATGCATCAAGATCGCTCCTGACTTGCACACTACACGGAATACAGCACGGCTGTCCCACAATGCAATTGGTCCATTGGGCCTATTATTTCTTACCCATTCGCTTTGGAAAGCTTTTCATGAATAACCCTACCATTGCCTTAAATAACCCGAGCTACTACCTTCTCCTCAAGACTCAGTTTCTCCAAGACAAAACTGCCATAGTGCACTATAATGAGGGCTTTTAATCCCTAAAGGGACACCGGGTCACTGGTTTTTAAAACCTCATGTGCCGCTAAAATGGAGGTCAAATTCTGGTCTTGCCTATTAGAGAGTAAAAGCCAATTTAACTGACTTAATTATAATTTAAGTGGCTCTTGTGTATGGATGCCACCTTTGACAGTCAGATGCTAAGAAGGCTGCCATTTATTTACCTAAATTGACCACCAAACTGCCCTTGTCCCAGGCTATTTTCAAAACCCAGGTTGACATCAACATTCCCTCTCGATACTCTAATAGATCAAAAGTCTATATATCCCATTAGTCAAGGAGATTTTAGCTGTTTCAGGAAATATAAATCCTGCCTATGATAGACCATATTGCTGTTGTTGCTAACCTTACTGACAAACCTAGGATAGTGTGCCCTAATATTTCAGATGCTTATGTTCACCTCCTACCTATAGAGGTAGTCAATGTCATCTGCAGCTTTGGAAGTCTAAGGGAATTTTGGGTTGAAGATCCTACAATCTGTAGCTCTAGTTGATACCAGCATTGGGCAAGAGCTCATGAGTGAGAAACAGAGTTAAATTATAAAATTATTGGAGGAATAATCAGACCTTTAATTAACTTCCAACTACGATTTTGGGAAAATTAGTGGTGTCCTAATTCACGTGGAGATTGGAAACGCTCCACCCAATCAGTCCTGAACCTACTGAAATAGTAAGGTTGAAAAAGCTCAGGTAACTGTTGAGCTCAAACAACAGCTTGAAGGTGGGATTATGGCGCCTTCATATAGCCCATGGGCCTCCCCTCCTGTGAATTTGAAAGAAAGCTGGCAGCTATCATGTGGTGATGGAAAATCCTAGCTCAATTTCATCACCAAGAAGGTTAGCTATCCCTTGCCCCAAATTAATGTCTCTCTCAGCTTTCTTACCAGGTTGCAATAATTTTCCACTAAGGATCTCACAAGCAGATATTAGCAAGTAGAACTTGCCCCCAAAGATCAAGCCAGGTGTGTGCCTATAGGCAATGAGGGTCCATTCATAACCACAAGAACGCCCCTAGGCCTTTGCAACGCGCCCGCTACTTTTTTAATGCGCCATGGGTGGTATACTAGGTGACTTAGAGTTTTCCTGTCTCCTCATGTACCTTAGCAATATAAATGTCTTTTCATGAACTTTCAACAGCCATGTGGAACACCTCAAAAAGTCTTTAACTATAATTGAAAAGCTTCATCAAACTTAATACTTCTAAGTGCTCTTTCTTTTAATCTGAGATGGAGTTCATTGGACATAAGGTCTCTAAAGATGGTATCTAACCCATCCCTGTTAAAGTTGACACTATCAAGAAGATATTGTGCCTCAGAGCATTAGATATTCAAGTAATCTTTGGCATGGTGAGCTATTAATGTCAGTTCATTCCTCAGTTTGCTAACTTAGTTAAACCCCCGTTCAATCTCCTACAGACAAATGTGCCTTTCAAGTGGAGGCCTGAACAAGAACAGGCGTTTAATGCGTTTCATAGCCCTTTGATTTAACCTACTTTGGTCCATTTGCAATTCAATCATCCCTTCCAGTTTTTTACGGATGCCAGTGATGTAACCTTTGGGGCCGTCCTAGCCCAGAATTATGAGAATAAGGTCAAACTTTCTTTATCTTATATCAGCAGATCATAAACAGGCGAACGGCTTTATAACGTTACTGAGCATAAGTACTTGGTTGCTTTTTTGGCAATATAGAATTTTCAGACTTACCTCTATGTCCCCATTTATGAACATCCTAACCCTTACTCCCTCGATGGCTACATCAGATGAAAGGTACAGACATCCGGTTAGCCAGATGGGAAATAAGGCTGAAGAACTATGATTTTACTATAGACCATTGTGCAGAAATGATTTATTGCAAAGCTTAAGCTCTTTCTAGGATGCTAATACTGCTACCTTGACCACCAAGTAGGACTAACTGTACAATCTATTTGGCTGGCCTGAGCTTTTGGGAGTCGGAAATTCCTGATCCAAGCCAAGCTCCAAAAAATGATCCAAGAAACTCAGAGCAAAGAATGAATGTTATAATAAGAAATTCAATAATAATTGGCTCCATTATCACCCTTCTTCTACAACTGGTGTCATCCTAGAAGGGCATATGACCGTGGGGGTATGGGGCAGTGACAAAGACTTATGAATGGCTAAAGAAACGATGCTGCTGGAAAAAATGGTTGAGACCATCCATTAAGTTCTAGTGGCTTTTATGAATTGCCAATTATAAGATTTGCAGCCGCGGATGTAAGCACTCAGTCATGGCTCCGTTTATCCCTTTAATGTAAATAGCATTAATGTAGTGGGCCCTCTGCCCACCGGGTAGCACAGCCATAAATGTATCCCTTAGCTGTGAAACATTTGACCAGATGGGCCAAAGAGATTTCATTCCCTGCTGCCACCATAAAATCCATGGCCCAATTCCTTACTAGATCCATTTTCACCAAACATGAATCCCAAAAACTTTACTTTTAGAAAATGGGTTAAATTTCATGTAAAACAAGAACTAGTTTTGCTTTTTTGAATAATCAGAGTTTCACCACTCTTGCAACCCTTCTACCAATGGGGCAGTGTAGCGTGCTAATGAAGCCCTCATCTTTATCCTGCATAATTTTGCCGCCTCTGAATCTACCCGCTTAAATCATTTTTTTACTCAGAGCCTTGCTTGCTTACCACAATTTCTACCATCAAATCATTAAAATGTCACCCTTTGAAGATCTATAAGGCGTGCTCCCAGATTACCACATAGCGTTCAGCCCAAGCTCAATACCTCTTTTCCTGAGAGCTCCAATTTAACTATGAGGGCCTTAGCTGATGAAATAGTTTGGCTTCAAGCCCCTAGCCACACAAGGCATTGTCACCACCACAGAAAGGAAGACAACACAATTTAATGTTAGCTGAAACTCCTTCCCATTTTCTTCAATCAGGTGACCTCATTCTCTTTTATCACTATCAACCTGTAGGTTGACAGAACAAGCTTGATAATCTCTGGTCTGGAGCTTATGTCATTCATAAGGTGACTTTGGAGTACTAATTGCAGATGTCATTCAAGCTACAGAGGTGAACTGGGTACACGGCTGATTCCTTCATTCCTATAGCCCCCCTCTGGTAGTATCTTAAGGGGGGTGTTGTTGTGATTGTAGATGATGAGCCAGTATAATACTTAATTCCAAATTAAGCATCAATAAGTTGACTCTCAAGCCAGCGAAAATAAAACCTGTCCTTAAAGGCACAGATGAGAGGTTTGATCAGGAGGCATCATACAACACAGAATCAATGAAAATACCTCCAGGAATTTTATCTCAACTTCCTAAATCTCAATAGGCGTGAACCCCATGTTGCAGTCATGAGGATAACAGAACAATGAGGGTGCTTACCAGGAAGCCAATCCAGAATATTGTGAAAGATCCTGATTGTACAGTCTACGAAAGTCCCTCAGCACCATGACCCATGCATCATATATATATCAATACTTTCTAACCCAATAAAATTAATCTATTTAACTTTATCTTTTCATTCTTTACCTCTCCGTTAGTTTACAGCTTTGAGACCAAATTTTGAACTTCAGCTACAGTTAAGAGAACTGTTACGCTGAGTGATGTGTTGATTTTTTAACTAATTTATCCTTTTTCTCAACATGTTCTAAAACTAAAGTTATATTTATTCAGGCTCAGTAACGAATTTTAATATTTTTTTAAAAAGGAAATAATCACTTGAAAGTTGTTTTATTATTATTTTTAGCACTAGGTGGTCCCAACCTAGAGGGGGGATACAACGATCTTTATTCAATCACACCTGAGCTCCTAAGAGCTTGAGGCGAAGGCAGGGGTAAGCGGAGGTGTCAAGAAAGAGTGGGGGAAAGCTTTGACAGAGCCAGGTGTCCACTTGAACTGACCTATTGGACCATGGCAACATTTTAAATACTCTCAGAGACATCTCAAAATGAACCTGAAAGTGAGTGATCATATGGGGCAGCGTCCACAGATTGGAGTCAAAATGGGCGCGAAGATATGAATTTTGAATAGTTCATATCACTGCACCAAATTCCAGGACCCTTAATGTTTGGGAGCAATTGGGGAGTGAGAGTTTGAACATGAAGTTTTGAACTTGGTGCGCTACCCAGGGTTCTGCTTGCAGGAGTTTGTGGACCTTGCAATAGAAAGGGGCTATGAGGGGGCAAGTAAAGAAACGGTAGAGGAGGGTGTCTGTCAGCTCTGCACATCGTGGGCAACCTTATGCTGGAAGGCGGGACCAGTTCGATCCCCTGTCCTGTATGAGCAGTGTAGAACACGCAATAGTGTATTTGTCACTTTTTTTGAGTGAACAGGATGGGTAACTTCCTTCCAGAGCTCCTTGAGATCACATTCCACAGTGGGGGTAAAAGTTTCAGGAGACGAGGCAGCATAGGGGGTCTGTCCAAAGGGTAAAGATGGGAGATAACAAATCATCCCATTGTGGACCAGGGCGTGATGCCAGGGGCTGATCCCAGGGCCACTCCTTTTATGTGGGAAGGCGTAATACATTCATACTCCTGCCCTCTTAAGTGCAAGGAGAGCCTGATTCCAGTAAAAACTTGATGAAGGTTTAAGGCGGTGGCCTAGATGGTTTGTTAGCCACTCTCCACAGCTGTAGGTGAGGTTAGTGGAAGCCCTAGAGAGGCTGCTAAACCCTGGCGTAAGGCTGGAGCTCATTGCGGCATTGGAGCCATATCTCAGCAAATGATGGGCTTAAGGAACCCCGTCAGGATTGAGGTGGCATGAGACCTAGTGTCCAAAAGACCTAGCCCCCCTCACTGCGGGGTTGGGATATTGTGGTCAGAGCTGTGGGTGGGTGGTTGGATCCCCATATCCAACAGCAAAGTATCACATTCAACCTCGTGTAGAAACTGTCCGTAAAGGGGCAGACATGAGCGAGAAAACATAGCTTTGATAGAAGAAAAACATTCGCCATTAGGGCGCGTCCCTGGGGGGTGATACACTGGCAGCTCCAGATAGCTACACGAGAGTTATTACATTAAGCAAGCGGTCCTCATTATCCTTGGTTGCAACCCCTTGTGGTGTGGTGAGGACACCTAGATGCCGAAAGGTGCCCCAGGTAGGTTCCAAAACAGAAGGCGGAGGAAAAGATGGGGTACCAACTTACACTATAACAGTTTTAGAAGTATTAACTTTTTCATCGGACGCCTTGGAGTATCAATACAGGGCCTCCATGGCCAGGTCTAGGTACTTCTTACATCCAACTGCCACTGCTGTGTCATCAGCAAAGGCTATGATGCGGGTGGGGGGCTTCCAAGGAACCTGAATACCCACCAGTCGTTCCTGGAGTAGGGCCAGAAGAGGATCCAAAGCTATTTTGAACAAGATTAGGCTCAGTGGATCCCCTTGCCAGAGACCCTTTTTAACCATAACCGCTGCTGTAAAGCCTGTTGAGGACAGTACCTTAGTGTGAAGCTGGGCGTAAAGAGCTGATAGCCATGTCCTAGCTTGAGGTGAGATGTGGAGGCGGGTTAGGGAGGCATCCAGATACTTCCAATTTACTCGATCATATGCCTTTTCCATATCCAAAAGCGCCACAAAACCATGTGTTTGAGATGAGTTAGCTGACAAGGTTGCCAAAAGCTCATTGTAATTGTTCCAAAGCGACCTCCCTGGGAAAATTCATGTTGAGCTGGGCTGAGGCGTGGTGCTGCCCACATAGTCATGCGGTTTGCTAGAAGCTTAGTTTTAGTTTGTGGTTTGTGTTCAATAGTGATATTGGTCGCCAGTTTGCAAGGTCCTCTCGGCTTGCTTTCTTATGGATAAGGGTCATAATTGATCCTCTCAAGTCAGGAAGTAATCCCCTTCTGCCAAGAGGGTCAAGAAGAGGGGCTGAAGGGCCTTTTTAACTGTGACGGGATCCACAAGACACACCTCAAATGGGATACCATCTGGGCCTGGGCCTTCAGATGTGGGCTATGGAGTAGAATGTCCATTACTTCTTGCTGTGTAATTGGTGCAAGAATTTCTTCATCCGCTGAGAAATTAACCATTGGTTCCGGAGCCCCTTCAATGAATTCATGAACATCTGCTGGGCTTACCCAGGAAGCCTTGAGGAGGGCTGAATAGTAACGGTGGATCTCGTTGGTGATCTCCTCCTTTGTTGTGGTGACAGTGGTCCCCACCCTCAGGGTTGCAATCTCCTGATCCTTTACGCGGGCTTTCTGCTTCTTGTAAAAGAAATTGGTGGGCCGTTCCCACTGGGTGAAGTAACGTGACGAGGTGAAGTTTGCACATTCTTCTCACTCAGTAAGTTCCTGCTGGTATGTCTCGTGGGCCAATTCCCAAGCCTCCAACCATTGAGAGGAAGACACTGGGTGGCAATTCCTTTCAAGGTGTCTTATTCTAGATTCAGCACATCTGACTTTAGCTTGGGCCGCTGTCATTCGAGCCTTAGCACAATTGTAGGCTACCTTTAGGATCCTTGCTCTTGTATCAGCCCATTTTTCTTGTAAATTTTGCAAATGAGGTGAGGCAAGGTGCTCTGGCTCACAAATGGCTGCATTTATCTTCTCTCTTGCAAACTGGTTGTTCAAGAGCCCTGGAGCAATCCTTGGCTAAAATCTTCTTGATGGTTTGAGGATTGTTGTCAGGATCACCGTGAGGGATCTGTGATCACTTATAGTGTTATCTCGGGTTATAAGAGAGGACACTCAACCAACCAGCAATGGGCCCAATAGGGCCATATCAATCCGTGAAGCTGATGTGAATCTCCGACCTGAACCTTGGATCCGAGACATACAGCCAAGTCCAGATGCTGAGGGGGGAGGGAATCCATGAAACCACTTGACCTGAGGAAATTTTCAAGCTGAGCTGTACCTCATCTGTCTTGTGTGGCAGGAGAAAAGGTGTCATGCACCTGACTTAATATTGTGTTGAAATACCCATCAGCACTGTATTGCCTGGGAGTTGTAGTAGAGAAAGTTCTTCCAAAAGACGGTCCTGCTATTGACCTGCATTTGGAAGGTATATGCTTGCAACAAAGAAGGAGAACTCTGGGGTTGATAATTTAGCCAGTATAAGGCAATCATTAAGGTGTTTCGAAAATTGGTGGGTTTTCACCTGGGGTTGAGGATAATAAGGGCCACTTAGTGTGTCCAACAGGAGTTTCCTCCAAATTGGTCATTCCATGCTACAAAATCAGAGGGGGGGGACATGGGGCTCCTGGATGGCTGCAATATCTATGATAGTCAACATGAAGTTGTGGAGGAGGTGGGCTCTCCACTTGTGATCCTGCAGCCCATTAGAGTTAATGGTCTGCAGGGTCAGGGTGCCCCTTTGGGGCCTCATAGCTGTCCCCCTCTGTATCCCAGGGGGTTACCGGAGCTTCCACCTGCATCCATAAGGCTGCTCTCTTTTTTGTCCGTGAGCTTGACTCTTTTCAGCAATCTGTGCTGATCAATGAGGAGGAGGATTATCCTGAGTTGATGGGGCTGAGGAGCCTGTAAGCCAGCCCAAGATACTTCCCCCGCTGCTTTGCACAGGAGTATCTTGAGGGTGCTCCATAGACTCCTCCATTTGTGCATCATTTGATGTATTAGAGTCCAGAGTCACCTCCTTCAGTACTGATAATGGCGTCTGAGTTGCAATACCCGTAGATGGTGGGGGCGGCAATGACTTGGTGCCTATACCCTGACTTGGGGTACTCCATACCTGTTCCAAACTTGGGGTATTCTGTATTACTGAATTCGTTTTAGATGCCACCCCTGGGCTGGCTTCCTCTGTGTTAGCTTGATGAGAAGCAGATTTGCGCTTATTTGGGCTGGTGAAGGGTCTGGCAATTTAGAAAGGGTTCCCATAGGGAGAGGGTTTTCCGCGCTAGGGGAATAAAGTTGTTCTACTGGCTGTACCTTCTCAACTGCTACACAAAAGCAGAGGGGGTGAGATCCTGTATGCGCACCCAGTGGGTTGGTTGTGGGATTGCCGCTGCTGCTGTATGGGAGCGTTTCTTACCTGTTGCAGGGACTTAGCTACAAGATGAGAGAGCTTGTTTACGAGCAGTACAACTATTATATAGGTGGCCCAAAGCATTACACCATGAGCAATGTGGTCGTGCCTGGTATGGATTAACAAAGAAGATTTCAGAACAAGATCCAATGACTGCAACACGTGGGATAACCTCCATGTTGCGGGCCACCATTAGGTTGGGGATAAATGATGCCCTAGCAATATGAGCCCTCTAGGTTGGGGCATAATAGGCTGGTGCGCACAGGTCTACTGATAGAACTGACCCAAATCCCATCAATCCTCGATGAAGCGCAAGCTTAAGGGATTTTGGGTCCACTGTAGTTGGAAGGTTTGAGAAAGTTACCCAGGAAATTTTCTCAAAGTTAGATCTAGTTCTCAGCACACGAAGAGAGCTATGTGGATACCAATTGTAACTGAGGCTGCACGATCTGCATCTGCTGCAGTTGTAAAGCCTGCATCAATATAGTGGCTTTCCACCACTTCATGAATAGTGGTGTTAACTAGAAAAGCTCTTGCTATGGCTTCAAAATAACTAAAATAATCCCGTGCATAAAACTCAACAGTATTATGGCCATAGTAGACTCTAACTGCATGAGTAAGATTGGACCTAGGGAGTGCACGTTGTGAGAAAGTTTCTGCCCATCTTTTCCTCACTTCAGCCACAAAAGCAGCTTCACAAGGGTCAATGGTGGGTGGTGCAGGCACTAGTTCTTTCTGCCATGCGCCTGAGGCAACCTTCACTCGCTTATTTTTGTTCACATTTAAATTTAAATTTAAATGAAACTTAGTGGATTACTCATGGGGGAATACCAGCCGGAGGCACTGGCATTCTTCTGGATTTACGCGCTGGCAACTGCTGGTCCTTCCCAGTAGGTACTTAAATTTTTAAGGTTGTATAGGCTTACCTGGTTTGGGTTTATTCCCTGCCAATTGATTGGGTAATTCTGGCTCATAATCAAACTAATCTTTTACAACTGCCTTCATCTGACCATCAGCAGATACTGGTAAGGATTTTTCAGCTGGTTAAATGGCTATTTGTCTAGTCACATTTGAATTTTGATGTTGAATTTGATTTTGATGAACATTACAGCTAAAAGATTCACCACTCAGTGTTGATTCAGTTAATGCGCGTTGGTTACCTTCCAAACCTTTAAAATGATGACCAACTGATTCACCAAATAGTGTAGATTCAGTTTGGCCACTTTGGGTAATGTTGGAAGTGAAAAAATGACGACCAACTGATTCAACACTTTCTGAAGATTCAATTTGGGCGCCCAGGCTGATTTCTGAAGTGGAGGCAGTTGGCAAAGCCATACAAACCCCATGTGAGGTATTGGGAGCTGCAATACTCCCTACTACCGTGGGTAAAACCTTAGATGTGCCTCCAGGGTGGGGTGCACTAATTGGGTGACCCTCAGTCAACACAGAGTTGACTGGGGTAGGCTGTACAGTGGTGGTATCATTTGTGATCCCACAATGGTTTAATAAAAGTTGGTCTGCTTCTGCTTTTGCAGCTGCAGTTTGGGAGCGGGTTGTACAGGTCAACGCACAAGTTGGCAACCAAGGGTTCTGTGATTTGGGGTGAGTTTGAGAGAACTCCAAAGCATCAGAGGTGCGTTCAGTGGACTTTACCACCATTATTTGTTAGATTCGTTAAGCTAAATTTCTAGTTGATTGTAATATTTGAATTTTAAGATTTAGCTATCATAGTTATCTTATATATTGTACTTCCTTAGGGTATTGAGCTCAATTACAATAGCTTTTTCATATTTGCATGAAGTTCCAAGTTAGTAGCATAATAAATGCTATAATAGATTAAATTATATTGTATTTTTAACAATCAATACTGATAAAATTTAATAGATGGGCATTAGATTGAAAAAAATAATCTATATATCTTCTATTTTCTATTATAAATGACCTTAGTTTTTTATAGTTAGAATCATGTTTCTCTAGAGAAAATTCTATACAACGTTCTACTAATTGTTTTCGTATGGTTGCATTTTTTGCTTAATATTAAAGGATCATATTTTGCTTCCTGTAATCAATCAGGAAGCTTTTACTTTTTTTGGTTGGTATTTCTCTCAAACCTGTGCAGTCAACGCTTTACAACAAGTGGTGCTCACTACAGGGGTCTCTAAACCAAGTAATTAAAGAATAAGAAGTCCATATTATGACTGGATGATCATCCAATAGAGAGAGTAATTCTCACTTTAAGACTTGGGTGCTTAAGGAACATTTTTAAATGAAAGAATAGATCGCGGTATTAGTAAACATTTCAGAAAAAGCCAACAAGATTTTTAACTGACCAAGGCATCAGAAGACTAATGTTTTAAAATCAGATGTTAGAAACTTGGAATTAAGATGTAAAGAAATAGGAGATGATTTAGCTTAATTAGTAAGATTTGAAAATTACTGCCACTTCCATAAATAAATGGCACAACAACAAACATAAATGTATTGGCTGTCATTACAGCATGATTGGAATCTATTGAAAATTTATTTCTCTCTTATTAATGAATTCATCTAACTCCAAAACTAAATGAATTTCAAAAGAGTAATGTTTCTTCATTTATTGAGCTCTTTGAAATGACCCTGGTGGGATGCTATGGCTGTCATAAGTCTACTACTATAATCATTTTAGATATGGAGAACCATTACATTGGTCAATCTAGATTAACATACTTTTGTGGACTTAGGGTTAGTAAAAGATGCCATCATGAGCAAATTTGGCAGCCCAGAGTGCCTTAAAAACCAAAATTAAGGATTTATGGGCATCCAGTGCAAGGTGGATGAATCCATATATCCTTTGATGATATATATTATTAAGAAGCTCAGATGCTCACTAAGCAGGAGAATTAAAAATGTGGATGTATTACCATAATATTGGCCCTTTGTTGATATAGAGTTATAATTTAGGCCATTAATGAAGCCTAAAATTCTAACTCAAAGTTTCCTGAATAGCTAAATTTTTACAGGTCTATAGAACAGTGCCAAATACATCATGTTAAGTTCTGAAGTTGTTAATTAAAAGTTGAAAATTGTCAAATAAAGCTCAATTTACTTGTCATAAATGTGAAAAGCATTGGCATTTTAAAAAATTTTGCAGAGCAATGAAAAGTAAAGGGCAACGTCAACAATATTATCCCAAATAGCAAGGTGAATCAAGTGACCTATTAGTAAAAAGCCCAAGAGAAATACAAACGAATAGTATATTCTACATCATATTAAGTTCCACATACTTAATAGAGGCAATTGAACTTGTAATTAGAAAAGTAATGCAGCTTAATGTGATGTAGCTCCAGGGTAAGCAGATAAATATGGGCAGGAAACTTTTCACTTATCAATGTTAATTGAAAAAATTTCTTTGACTACCCTCAAGGAAAATTTACTCAATATTAAATGAACAACCTTTGAAAATACTTAAAAAAGTCAAAAATTCTGCTAAAATACAGATTTATTATTCACAGTAAACAAATGTACCTATACATACATATTGATAAATCAAGTGAAGATTTGGACAATTATTGACAATGTGACTATTATTACCATTCTTTACACAAGATGGTGAAGAAAACTAAATTTACCAGATCTTAACAATAATAAAATTATGGGACTACAGGACTACAAAATATCACATCTAAGAAACATATATTACTTCATCTTTATAGCTTGTGTCATTAATTGTCACTGCACTGAAAATTGTTTTAAGAACCAATTGTATGACACTTTAATTGTCATCAACTTCAGCAAGATTATGAGCTTAGTGTGTATATAGAAATATTACTATCAAATTAAAAAAAAAAAACTCTGCCGCTTTCAATAACTGGAAGAGTGAACCACCCTAAATCCAGATAATTAACTACATACATCTAGTATATGCAGAAAAATTATCCCAATAAATTATCGTCAGATTAATCAGTTTTCAAAATTTATCTTATCAGATTGAGGGGTATCTTGTAATTCCTTTGGGTGCGCAAAAAATGATGATCATTAATACCGTAAAGCAGTGTATTGTTGAAACAGGCTTATCTTGGAATTTCCTGAATATTAGTAAGCCAAAGCCACGCTACCATGTCAGAAAGCTAGAACAAAACCATATGTATCACCTGGGAGTTTTATCCCTAGTCATGGTTAAATTCAGGTTCTAGTTGTCAACTAATTGGATTGGCTATTATGTATATAGTAGAAGGGTATCACTTGCATACTTGATTTAGACTATGGAGCTCTTATTGTTGCATGATTTTGCCAACAAAGTGATATGGGGTTACCAGACATTCCAAATTGAGGCAATTTCTGCCAATTTTGGTCAAGCCAAACTACTAAAATTGTGGATGAGCAGAGAACTGAGGCCCTTCAATAATATGAAAATATTAAGGTGTTTGCCTTAGATGATTAAGATCTCAAATTTTCTAAAGATATAGTTTAAAAGGTTGAAATCATTTATCAGATGCCAAATAAAATGTGACCCATCAGACAGTTGCAAGAAATTGAGGCTGTAGTTGAAGAAGAAATTGGAAAACTACTTGAAAATGGGTAATTGGTTTCATCTTCAAGCCCTTGGGTACGCCCAATCTTATTTAAATGAGATAAGCTTACAAGGGGACGGACATTACCAAAAATTGAAAAGCCAGAAAATAAATCCTCACTGAAAAAAACAAATAAACTGCCCAAAATGAACGTATGATACACAAAATGCGAACACAACCTACCATGTGGGACAGCAGGAACCGCTTATCCCATCATGATGGAAGTGGAGGGGGATCAGGGGGCTCATCCTCAGCCTCTTCACCCCAAAACAGGGCACAGGCTACAGCAGAGAGCAGGGTCGTCAGAGCGTCAGCGGGATGTGGAGATAAATTTCCAATAATTAAGGTGGTAGAAAGACAGTGGCTGAATATATGAAATTAGACGTAACTGGCCAAAGCTGTTTCAGCTTTCATGCGTGCATCAAGGAGATTTATAAATGTGGCGATATTGGTGCAGGTAATATTGGATTAGGGATTCTGCACTACCACTGCCACGTGCTGGATGGCATCATTGGCAGTTTTGTGAGAATTAGTCACCATCTTCTTTTGGAGCTTTTTGGCGGTGGAGGGGATAATGGGAGGATGGTTTTAGCCTGCGAGCATCACCAGTAATTTGGCGGCAGCTTTGTGGAGAGGATGACAATCTGGCTTAGCTGTTGCTTCAACAACAAGCTGGTGGTCACCGCGGAACATTTTGGCGTTTTTCTGGGGGTGTATAAGTGAGGTGATAGCGTAGCATTGTAATCAGTAAACACAATCCTCTCAAGTTGGATAGTGCAGTATTCAATAATATTCCCAGACTCATCAATTTAAGCCAATAGATTCCAAGGACTTTGGTTGAATAAATTTGAGAATCGGCATATTCCTGAGGTTAGGTTGGTTTCTTGGAGGATGCATAAGAGTGAACTGGGGTCCAATCCTGTTCTTGAATGGAGGGAGCTTTTTGGCACTGAGGTGGGAAGGAGGCTGATTGGTGGCTGCTGGCGCAGCTGCAGCAACAGTTTAGGGGAGAGGGAGGTAGGATTGTACCCTATACCAAAGGTGGCGTGGTGTGGGTGGCGGATTGGAAGCTGGTGGATGAAAAATAAGAGCTGTTGAAAGCAGCTAAGGATAGCACTTACATTTTAGTGTGGTCCAACTTGAAACAGGATGGATATATCATCATCCTGCCCTTGACATGGGCCTATAACAGATAATCAGGGGCAGAGGGGATGATAGTGTGAGGGAGAATCGCCAAGGCAAATTTATTAAGTTCAAGGCTGATTGTGGCATATACTCGAGGTCCAGCGAGGCGTGTGGCCCCATTTGGGACCACAAATTACAAGATGGGGTTGGAGTTATAGGCTTCCAAACCTTCCATCAGCTCCTGGTGGAACACCTCAGGGGGAAGGTGGCTGGGAAAACCAGCAAACTGAACCACTAAAGTGGTAATCGCTGGGAGCTGGGTCCAAATTGTGGGAAGAGGGGTACCCTGGAAAACCAGGGGCACATTTGCCACAGTGGCGGCATCAGCTTCACAGGCGAAGCTGAGATCAAAATACCCTTATAGTGGCAGAAGTCAATAAAACTGGTGGGATGCATCACTGCCTGAGCCATCTTGATAATGGCTTAGTGATGGTAAGCGAAAGTTTTACATAAGTGACCCTAAGGCAAAATGCATGTGCTTTGGGGGAGCACCAGGGGGCAATGAGGCACAATTTGGGTATGAGCGAGGTGGGCGTCAAGAACCTTGGGAGGAACAAATTGTCACAGGGGTTTGGTATGACTGGGTGAGCCAGTCCAAGCACATTTCCTATCAGATGGAAAATGGTGGGGGAGTTTTTGCTGCTGCCCCATACTGGGCAGCTGGCAGGGAATCTGAGGACATTGGATTAAAAATATAACTAGTGATTGATATTTGCTTTTTTCCATAAGCTTTTGCTTGGAAAGTTACGCCAAGTGGAAAGAGAGTAAACGGTACTCCCAATCTTAATTGGAATTAAGAAAGATTGTGAAACTCAGTAGTTTAGATTACCATTGGCTGAATAGTTAAAAAATAAGGACTCATCTTATGGCCAAGCATAGATGATGCTCTGGATCGCCTAGTAGGTGCTCAATTCTTTTCAGCTATGGTTCTTATATTAGCATACTGGAATATTGACCTACCAAAGGATGATCAAGAAAAATGTGTGATTATAACCACCCAAGGGTGTACCAACTTATGCAAATGCTGAAAGGCTTATTCAATGCATCAGATACATTTTAACTGGCAATGGGTACCATGCTAGGTGATATAAAAAATTCGTGAATTCTTGTTTGCCTAGATTTTATCAATGTCTTTAGTCGCACATTTATAGATCACATTGAACACTTGAGAGAAGTTTGAAAGATTTACATCAAATCTTAAGATAAACCTTAGAAATATCAGTTTAATAAAAAATTGAATTCTTACGTTTCCTGTAGATTCCAATGGACTAAGCCCTAAAAATCAAAGTTGAGCAAATTAAGAAATATCACACTAAAAACTGGTTAAGTATGCATGTATTCTTAGGTATTGCCAGCTACTACTCCCATTTCATTAATAATTTTGCTTCCATTGTGAGCCACTTTTCAACCATTAAAGAATACCAAAAAGGCTCTAAATGAAATGAAGAAGCCCAGAGCTCTTTGATGCCTTATAATTATTTAATAATTGATCCAATATTGTGATATTTAAATTTCACTCAGCCATTCATTATACAGACAAATGCATTAAAAACGGCAATCAAGCCATATTAGATCAATTGGATAAAAACTGGCAATGAAAACTTAATAAAATATGTAATCAAAACTTTGAGTAAACAGTAGCAGAATTTTACTGTTATAGAGCATGGATGTCTTGCAGTAATATATGCTGGTAAAAGCTCAGGTTTTTATTCATGGAATAATTTTAAGGTGATAACAGAACACTCTTCAATAAGATGACTGCACAATTTAAAAGAGCATGAAGTGAGTTTAGCACGTTGGGCTTTAACTTAATAGAGTATAATTTTGAGATAGTACATTGCACTGGTAAAGTTCATCAGAATGCGGATGGTCTATCTCAGTTGCCAACAGTTCTATTCCTCTAAAGCAAGGCAGTTGAGTTGTATGAGAAGATGCTTACTGGTAAATTGAAGAACAGCCCACAGAAAATTAACAAGCTCATATCAGGCAATGGAACATAAAGATCATCAATGGTAAATTGTTTAAAGTTGTCAGGGAGAATTCCCACATCTCTCCAAAGCCTTTTGGATCAAAGAGATTATCAATGCAGCTCATGAGTTAATTATAATGGAGGCCTAAAAGAACACTCTAGCATATCTGTCAGAATTAATATTTGGAATGACAAACTTTAACATTGCGGAAAACCATGCTTAATTTGTGATGTGTCAGGCCCAGAAAGCCCTATAATAAAGCAAACTTAGTCCTGCTAATGAAGCCTGAGTTTGTTTGGCATGCTGTATCCATTGATTTCATAGTCCCATTGACCATTAGTACTAAGAGCTGATACTTTACTATGGTTATCAATCACTTGACTCATTGGGTGGAGATGCGTGAATTAGCCAAACTAGATTTTAACAGTAATAAAAAATAAAGTTATGCTTTAGCAATTAATATATCGATATGGTTGAGCTCAAGTTATTTTAACAGATAATGGATGCAAGTTTACTTTGCATGTTATACCAAGACTAAAAGAGCTGATGAGAATATGAGGAGTACTGACAATGCCTTATAATCCAGAAACAAATGGTATGGTCAAAAGATTAAAGTGGTACTTAGCCACTACCATGAAATATTGAGATGGAAAACCTTCCATCTGGGTATCCCTTATATTGTTGACAAAATTTGCCTATAATTTGAGTTATCATTCTTCAACTGGTAAATCTCCTTCAAAATATCTTTATGGATTCAGTCTTATTTGCCACTTTATTGATATTCTGCGCTTGGATCAACTATAAATTAGGCTCTTTCAATATCTGGAGAGCTTATAAAAAAGTTTTGATAGAGTAAAAGTCTTCTTTTTATGCCTATACTCTCAAATGGAAGATTAAAGCTAAAGAATGTGATGAATTAAAGCAGACAGGTCTTCCAAATTTTGAGATTGGCAATAAGGTCATCTATTGTAATATCCATGGCTTTACTGAAGGATAAGTAGGACAAGCTTTGTTTGGTCCATTTCGAGGTCATCAATAAGTTGGCATTTAATGCTTTAACATTATGGTTCTAACTTATGGAAGTTAGTAAATTGGGTGCATGATAAGTTTTTGATAGCATTCAGATAAATAGCAAATTGATGGAGATATCTGAATCTTATCTATTTATATTTACTACTATTAAACTGCATGTTAATTTCGGTTTTGGCTAATGCATTGATTTCTAGGGCAATGAATGCTTATTGTTTACTTTATAGGCTCTGCTTTTTAGATTTCTGGTGACAATGATTCAACTTCTCGCCGCCTCTAATTGGGAGCTTTATTAAGGACCTCTCATTAAAGTTGGTGTGGATGAAATAAATTAACTTGTAACTGTGACTCTTAGAATGGTATTTATAAAAGAATTGAAATCAATAACATGCTGGAAGATTATAATATAGTTTAGATTGGGGACGCGTTGGTGTTTTTCTTGATAGGGCTTTTTCCAACATTTTCCAAACTAAAGTTTTATTTAATTAGGCGCGGTTGCAGATTACATTAGCTAGGTTTGATGAATTTTTACCTTTCTTGTACAAGTTCCGAATTAGTTCTTATTGTGATAAATTGATTGACTTAAATACTTTGATGGTTAGACTTCCTTAAAGTACTACTCACAATTGACAATAACTTTTAAACATCTCGCAGGAAGTTAAAATTAGTATCTTATGAATGCTATAATTTGATTATTGATTTATTAAACTTTTTCATTTGATACCAATATAAGCATTTAGATGCACAAACGATTTCCATTAAAGACCTATATATCCCCTAATCTGCTTATAAGAAAGTATCTTGGTTTTCTTTTGTGTCTGTTGGTCTGTATCTTTATTCAAATCCTAGGCAACATTTTCCTAAATAATTCAAAAGCTGTATTTTTTATGAACCAGTTGTTGGCTCAAATCACGCTTCTTGTCATCAAACGGATAGCCTTTATTATTTCAATTTAATGTAATCCCAGTTAAACATGTGCAGTTGCTGCATTAGAACAGGGTGTAAAGCTCTTTCTATGTTTAATCAGACTTGGAAAGTATACACGTAGCACAAAGTTTTCCCAGGAAAGAATGATTTTTGGAAAAACCAGCCCAAATGTAGGTCCAACTGATGAGTTCCGCCCATTTTTTGGAACTGGGGTGTCCCACTTCTAGAGGAACATAATGTTTCTCTATGGACTGAGTGCGCAGATATAAAGGAACCCAAATCCTTTCCTAAAATAAGAACTTCCCATCACTCAATTAATATAGGGGCCATTTGTTATTTTTCATTTCTAGGTTTTAATCAGCTCTATAAACTCAGGGCATCACAATTGAGTGGCCAAGACGCGAGAAAAAATGGGTGCTTCTGGGGGTAGAGCAGCAGAGGAAACAGTAAGGGGCTGCGAGAGAGAGTACTTAGGAGAAAGTATAACGGTGGTGAGTCCTGAGAGGTTATATTCGCAGGGGTCTCAAAGAGTTTTTGGCACATTATTAAATAAGTCTTTCAAGGTCCCTTTGATGAACACATACACATAGCAGGAGTTATAGAGGTCTTTGTAAGTGCGAAAATGACAATGGGCTAGTTTTTGGGGATTGCAGTAGTACAGAGACTTCTGATCTGTTCAAATAGTAATCTGTAGCTGTACTCCTTGAAGGATTTATCCCACGATGATGAACAAACAAGCACTGCTCCCAGCTCATTATCATAGATAGACGCTCCTTCTCATTGAATGTAGATTTTAAGGAAAGGTAAGCAACAGTGCTGTAAACTTTCTTTGTTGGTTTACTTCACAGGTTCAGACTTTTTGTGAGAATACATGAGATTGCATAATTTATGGAGACCTAGATAGTCAAATCTTAATCATAATTATTATCAAGCCCACTTGGGTATTCCTTATAGATTGTTTAGAAAAATAGACAAGGGTAACTACTCACACCAAGATATTAATAAAAGTAAAAAATAAACAACACATATTTTTACCCAAAGTTATTTCTTTTATTAAGATAAAGGGGAGTTTATATAGGGTAGTTTGTTCAGCTTTTTAGTTGGGTAAAAAAGCGGCACTGATTACCCCCACAAGAACTTAACCCTCTGCGCTGACTTCTTAACTAAAGGGCCTCTGTGTCTTAGTTAGCTTAAGTAGGTCAATCATTATGGACTACCAGTTATCCATAGACATAAGGATACAATTACCCGTTTACTGAAGTCCGCATTACCCAAAGTAACCTAAAACTACATCAGAACATGCGTTATAACGATTCTTTAGTTCTAGAAGTGGCCTTAATTGGTCATCGCCTCATTCTGATTAATACAAGGTAGAAATTCGATTATGGGCTATCCAGCTGACACATATATACCTACTAGCATGGTTGGTGATTGTTCCCAAATATATATCAATTGGCATCAACATCAGGCTCTTATTGAAGATATTTCAACTATTAAATAATAGGCAATCACAGAAATCAATTGTTATAAAATTTGCATTTTTGGTGAGATATGCAATAGCAATAAAGTGCAGGTTTCAAACCACTGAGCAATAGGACCAACGATATGAGGATTGTTGCCCTTGAAACAACAGAAATAAACTTATTTAATAAATATGTAGCATTTGCTCCAACTATACTTCTTTATTTAATATAATAAACACTGTGGATCCTCGCAGTTTTGCTCACACTAAACTATTAACAACCTTTACCTCTTAGTCATCTCATCTCGCCTATATTGTAGCAACTTTGGATGATACCGCCTTCATGGCTTAGTAATATAATTCACCATATCTCATTGGTTCTCAAAATTCTTCATTTGTTACTTTCATGATCGCCTAATTTGAAGTGATTTCCCAACATCCCAATATCGCCTCACCTTGAGGCGATTGAATAATCTTTAATCATATTAAGCTCAGCGGATTCTATCCATTATGCCATAGTGACTTAGGGTTGATTATCCAGTAATATCAAAATCACAACATTACCCCCCCTTTACCTATACAATAAGGCTCATATGCTTATACACCTGGAGTAACTTCACATGCACTCAGGTGATGATCTGACCACTAGAGGGGTCCTTGATAGTATATACATCTTTACTGTCTTCTCAATAACTTTGAATGGCCCAATCCTGATACTAGCCAACTTGTGTTTTTGCCTGAATCCATGTTGATTGTGGAATAGAACCATGTCTCCATCTTTAAATTGTGCTAGGCCACTTCACTGTACCTGATCAGCAGCCTGGTTTTGATTTTCTTGGCTAAGCTGAATGAGTACACTTCAGTTTATAATTTAATCAGCATATTTGTTAGGGTAATCAAATAGCGTTGCAGATCCTTTCCGCCTGTGTCCTCTACATAAGCATATAGGAGCATAGGCAAAGCAGGGTGCCATCCGTAAAGCAATTGGAATGGGCTTTTCCCATGGCAAAATGGTAGCTAATATTTTAGGCAAACACTGTGATAGAAAGGAGGTCACTCCAATCAGAGGGCCTATCCATAACCAACTTCCGTAATATGTTCACCAGGGTCCCATTGACCTGCTCAACTATCCCGTTGGACTCAGAGTGGTATGGGGTTGTTAGAACCCCACGGATGGCCATTATTTTGTTGAGCTTGGGTAAAATGAGAGAGGTAAAATTAGTACCATTGTCAGTAATTATAAACTGCGGACAGCTGTGATGCTAAAGTATGCACTCCATCTGAACATAGCCACAGTAACTATCCCCAGGTCTCAAATGGCCCGCACCTCAAACCACCTGGTCAAGTGGTCAATTGCCACCACGATATACTTGGACTGGTTAGCTCCTGTTGGCAGGAGGACCAACGACATCAAGGGAGACCGTATGTCAAGAAAAATGTGGTTTTACTAACTGATATGAGTTCTAGTGGAATGGCTTTTCCACTTAGCACTGGTCGTAGGAGGAGATAGTATCAAGCACATTGAAGTTCATGCTTTCCTGGTAGTACTGAGGTCGCAATAATTCCAATGTCTTGCAAATGCCACCATGCCCAACTGCCTTATGTGCGCTTATGATAATGATAGGCCATGTTGAGGGTCGTGGAAAGTTTACTGATGAGTTGCCAATCCATTTTTACAACTCATCAATCTGCTGAAAAGTATTGGCTCTTATTTTAATCAACGCTTTAATGACTTGAGGCGGCTCATAATTGTACTTTCCGCTGAGCATCTTGTCATACATAATATCGCTCTGATCTGCTGTAACTGCAATAGTTGGTGGCCTCAGCTAGCAATCAGAATTCTGGTGTTTTGCTCTTGGTCAGTGCAGGATTCCGAAGTTGTAAGCCTGTAGTTTAAGGGCCCATAGTGCTAGCTGGACCTCAGGCTCCTTGAGGTTCAATAGCCTGCGTAACGAGGTGTGATCTGTTACAACTTTAAACTTTACCCCATGCAAATATACTCTGAATTGCTTGTAGCATAATCACTACTAAGCACTCCCACTTGGTCACAGTATAACTTCGTTTATGGCTATTCAGACTTTGACTGCAATACGCCACTGGGTGCTCCTCCTCCTCGTCAGCTTTTTGAGACATAATTGCCCCCGCAGAAGAAAGATATGCATCCACCTATACAATAAATTACTTTTTGAAATTAGGGTAACGTAGTACTGGCGCCTCAATCAACGCTGTTCAAAGAGTATCAAAGGAGAGTTGACAGTGTTCCATCCATGCAAACGTGGCATCCTTTTTAACAACTCAAACTATGGACCTGCAATACAACTAAAGTTAGGTATGAAGTGGTGATAGTAGCCAACCATCCCTAAAAATACTTGTATATCTCGTTTACTGCTTGGTGTAGTCATTTTCCAAAGTGCCTCCACCTTAACTGGTTGAGGTCTCAGCCTGGTGATATCAACTATGAACCCCAGGTACTTTAGCTGGTCCTTAAAGAAGTGACATTTCCTTGGTTTGATTTTGATGTTGTCCTCAGCCAACCGGCGGAATACCTCTTCCAAATGGCTAAGGTGCTCTGAAAACGTGTGGGAGAAAAAGTTAACATCATCAAGGTATACAAGAATGCATGACAGCTTCAATCTGCCAAGGATAGTGTCCATTGCCCGTTGGAAAGTAGTCAGGGCATCATACAGCCCTTGTGGCATATGCATAGGTTGAAAAAGCCCTTTTGACGTGATAATGGCGCATTTTGCTTGTTCCAACATAGGTAACTTGATCTTCCAATAGCCAGATATTAAATCCATTACAGAGAAGTAATGAGCTCCCCCAACCGGTCCAACGCATCATCAATTTGTGGTAAAGGGTATGAGTCCATTTTTGTAATGCTGTTGAGCTTGCAGTAGTCTATTACACCCAGTTAGTACCATCCTTCTTTTTGACAAAATAGGACAGGGGAAGCCCATTGGCTCTT
This sequence comes from Massospora cicadina, assembly GCA_022478985.1. NCBI lineage: Eukaryota > Fungi > Entomophthoromycota > Entomophthoromycetes > Entomophthorales > Entomophthoraceae > Massospora > Massospora cicadina. The sequence continues at coordinate 27,941 of JAKSZP010009824.1, forward strand.
CAATGGTTCAAGAATTCCTTGCTCCAACAGTTTATCGATTTCTGCTGTGACAACTTCTCCTGCTGCTCTAGATCGGCGAGTTGGCCGAGATCTGATGGGGAGATAATACCCAGTGTCTACTTAATGGATCACTACTTGGGCACACCCTAAATCATGATCATCAACAGCAAAGATCTCTTTGTATTTTTGAAATAAGGCTTCCACTTGATCTTTCTGATCTTCTGTTAACCCCATTAAATTTTCATGCGGTACAACTGCCATTACGCCTGGCTGTGTTTCAACAGGCAGACCAAATTCATCCAGCAAACCAAACTCATGAATCCTGAGGACCTCCTCAACTGGAATGGAATGTAGGAATGCAACTACTTGGTTTCAGCGGATTTGTATTAATTTATTCTGAAGATTTGCTATGAAGACCTGGATCTCCCCAAGTCCTATGGCTATAATGCCAGGGGCCACGTGGGGGTCAAGCTGTAATTGTTGATAGGGCCCAAGGACTCCCCATGTAGCCCAGAAGGCACTTCCACCTCTAACTCAGTGCTTAAATTTCTTGGTGTCCAGAGGGAATAGATATAGGGCCAGCGGCTCTAAGCGGTAGCCCTTGGTATTCATAAATTTGGTTAGGAAGGGCCCAGGTCTTGCTTTTTAGTTGATGATAGTGAACTTAAACCACCCCATCACCATATGTAAGATTAATGTGACTCATATGTACAGGATCCTTTGGCATTCCTCTGTAAGTGAAGTAGATTGGGGTCCGCTGCCCAGAATTTCAAATGTCTTTGCTGTCATATCAACAACAGCCCCAAAGTGACGCATAAAAGCGGTTCCAATTAACAAGTTATATTTATTGTTTGTAACATTATAGCTGGGGCTAAAATGACAAATGACCCAAACTGCAAAGTTAGCGCACTGTATTCTTCTTCAGAGAATGTGCTTTCTGCGCCTGTGGTCCCATACACCATACGTTGCTCTACATCAGGCTTTAATGCTAACTTGGACACCAACTTTGAGGACACTATGTTGATTAGGGGCACCTGTATCAATTATTGCGCAAACTTGGGATTTTCACTACAACAGTGTCACAGTAAGTACACTCAGAGTAAGATGCATCTGATTTCTTTAAAACATGGAGATTTAATTGATCTCTTTTTCCAAGGAAGCTCAAAATTTCTTTCCCCACTTTAGGGTATTCTTTAACAATAGCGTCCACATGGAGAGCCGCGTTTACCCTTTTAAGAGAAGCGCATCAGCTAATGGATCTGGTTCATCTGTAGGAATATAATTGAACTATTGGCAAGCATACAGTTTTGGATGCTCCTGGGAGCCTGCTTCTGCCATGTGCATGAATTGCGTTTAATTCAGCACATTTACCCCTCCAACTGGCTGCTGATATAGAAAAGTGTCATCATACTGGGAAGCATCTACTAGCTGTGCAGGAATAGGTTCAGGTCGGACGGTTTGAGTCAGATTAGCAGAAATAGAGAGTCCCATCTCTACTCCGCTCTGACTTTTCCCTGATTATACTGCTTCTACGGTAGGTACTGAACCTGACAATTATGACAACTCCTAGCAGGTGCCCCATGCGACCGCACAAAAAGCAATTAACACCATAAAACCAGCATCCTTGATTGTTATAAAATAGGCCACCCAAAAAGGTGGATTGGTATCAAACAGTGTAACCAGGCCCATCTCAGTAGGTGACCTGCTGTTGGCAACTTGGTTGTCTATGAGGCTTATGAGGATAATAAGGCCAGGGAATACCAGCCAGGCGTTGAACAGGGAGGGATGATTCCTCCGAATAAACAAGGCTAGCAGTGGAGGCGATAGGGTTCCTCTCTACACTGGGTGGAGGGAAGGTAGTGGATAAATGGCGTAAAATTTGAACAAGTTTAAGCAAAGGTACGTCAACCTTTAAATATGGAGCCAAGGCATTAAAAAGCTCATGGTATGGTTTCACAGCAGAGGTCAACGCTATGCTTATGTCACATTCAGTTTAAAGTCTTGCCCCAATTAACACATGGATATCTGGTGAAAATTGATCAGCAAATGCAGTAAGGGTCTCATTATTTGAAACCCAATGGTTAGAAACTCACCTTCCGTTGCACCATTATTGAAGTTTCTCCAAACAACCACAGCACAGTATCCTTCACATTTTGATAGGTAATAGAACTGTTGGGAGTATAGCAAGTAACTTGGTTGGCGCTTCCAACATCCAGAGTGGACATTAATAATTTGGCTTTATGCCAATCTGAAGCTTCTTCTACTGCAAACTCAAATTTCTTAAAGAATCCATGGATGTTCCCATCACAATCAAATGGAGGCAGCTTATTGATACAACATTCTTGCAGAAACTCTTTCTTCCACGTAAGAACAGCGTCCAGGGCAAGCTTGATCTCTGCATATTCAACAGTTGCAGTGTGTTGAGATGATCTCTTAATAAAGCAAGCTGGATATGACATGACTAGCAACTGAGGAATGCTTATCAGACTATGTGATTGATCATTATGCCCCCTGTAGTAAACACCACTGTTATACAATTGCCTTTTTGTTGAGATACGCCATAAGCAATATTGCTCAGGTTTTGACCCAATGAGCATATGACCAAAGATATTAGGATCGTTGCCCTTGAAACAACAGAAATAAACTTATTTAATAAATATGTAGCACTTGCTCCAACTATACTTCTTTATTTGATATAATAAACACTGTGGATCCTCGCGGTTTTTCTTGCTCTAAACTATTTACAACCTCTCCACCTTAATCATCTCATCTCGCCTATATTGTAGCAACTTTGGATGGTACCGGTTACATGGCTTAGTAATTTAATTCGCCATACCTCACTAATTCTCACAACTCTTCATTTGTTACTTTCATGATCACCTAATTCGAAGAGATTTCCCAACATCCCACTATTGCAGCACCTCAAGGTGGTCAAATAATCATTAATCATATTAAACTCAGCGGATTCCATCCATTCTACCATAATGACTTAGGGCTGATCGCCCAGTCATACTAAAATCACAACAACAATAATTGGTGATAAGACATTTATCAACTAGTGCAAAATAAGTTAAAGAGATAAAATGATCATGGAAAATTTAAACATAGCCCAGTTTATATAATTATCTTGGTGAGACTTCCATTTGCTCATAATCATTCACCCTCATTTCTCTCATCACCTATACAGGACTTTAGTAGTGTTTATCTCTATCCTTGATGGGCACTCTAACTCAAAGCATCTACTTACTATTGTTGCACTTTTATATCTCCTATCACCCACTCAAGATTTTGGTGGTGACCAACCCTATCTTTGGCAAGTATTACTTCTAAAAATAAATATAATTAATTGCAGCTGGTGCTCACTCACCAAAAAAGAGGCGTTATAGACAACTAAAAATACTAGGATTTAATTGAGCAATAAAAAGTTTCTTTTTTCTAATATATATTACAAATTATTTTTTACCTATTTATTTTTCATTTTATGTTAAGTAAATTTCTTTTCTCTTTTTAGATCCAAGTTTTTATGATTTTTGCTCTAGACTTTCTTATTTGCTTGATTATTTGTGATGTTTTTGAAAGATAAGCATTCAATAATGATTTAATTTTTTTAAATGGTCCTGTCCATAACTTATCACTTTGGGGTGACAAAAAATTAATCTAATGTCATATTGAGCTATCCTATTACCAATTTCCAATTTGATGTGGCTAAATGATCATTTCTTTCTTAACTTAATTATTGGCATTGTGTGTCATGCTTAGAGTTTGACTTAAATTGTTAACCATATTATGGAATGATACCTGATTTTTTTTATTGGAGTGTAAATCATGGATTATCCAGTTTTTCTTGGATGAATTCTTATCTTCATTAAAGGTTTTTATTTTGATAAAAATTTGTAATGTGTATAGTTGAGCCACTCCATTTTCTCAAAATTCTGGGGTCAATTTTCATTGCTTTAGCTTTCATGATAGCATTCATTTTATGACATATTACTTAATAAGATGGTTCATCCGTTGGTTCATCCATAAATAAAGTTAGGTATTTAATTTATTGTTATGAGAATTTGACTGGTGGAATTTGATGGCATGTGGCTTTGTATTATTCCTATCTAGACTGCATGGCTTTTTACCCCTTCTTGACTAAGTTTCTTCTCTTCTGGAGATAGCACAAGGTTTACTTGATCATTTTTGTTCTTGCTCAAACATAATAGAAGAAGTGTCCATTATCTTTACATCTATGGCAAGTCAGATGAGTTTTAAATCCATGTTTAAAATTCAGTTGCTTTTTTGGAATATTATTCAAATTAACTTATATAACTTCTGTTAAGAACTCTAAGTTTGTCTATTGAGTATATATACCAATATTTTAAGAATTTTAAATATAAGCAGGTAGTGTTGTTCATTAATTTTAAAAAACACATATTGTAATTTCTGGTGAGGATAGACCACTGTTTGCATGGCTATACCAGCGTCAAAATTACTCATTACATTACTCATACAGTATTTAAGCCTTCCAGTATTATTAATTGGCAAACAGTCCCAGAGTTTCATCCTTATAAATTGAATATAATGAACACTTGCTATTTTCCCCATCCACTTTAAGCTACCAAATTCCTTCATTATAGTGCTTTTTTGAATCATTGTATAACCAATTGTCTTCATGAAAATTGGGTAGCACAGATAGTGAAAATTGGTGCTAAGCAATTTTTAACTGTGACTGCTTTCTGGAAATCTTTAAATCCCATAAAGGTCATTTTAATAAATTTGAAACTCCAGGGCACTATCATGTTAAAGGAAAGAAATTTTGGGAAATGCCAGAATTTTTCACTTGGCACTTGCTCAGTTGAGGTATGTGAAAAACGGCAGTACCCTAGCAGTAATTGGGATGGGTAGGGGGTCATTGCCAAGATGGCAACAAAAGTGTTAGGATATTATTTGGGCTACATTATTACCACATTGCTTTCTTCATCATGTGGATCATTATCAATCAACTTAATCTTAAATTATTTACAATAAATTTGTAATTTTCGATCTCTTTTGTTTGTTTCAGGAGTTGTATATGATTTTTCATTAAATGTGACTTCTTCTGATTGCAGCTTTGTATGCAGCCTCAATCATTGATAGTCCTTGGCAACATTGATGTGTTTCTTACCTGATACATAAACATTAGCATGTAGATCATTAATGGTAGTGTGACAAATCTGTTTCTTCATCCGCCTTTGCAGTCTTTCTTTGGCTTTTGTTGTATTGTCCTAGGCTGCTAATATTAAGGTATTCTGGTTTACATTCTCCATCTCTTTCCATAACGCCAGGATCTTCTCTCTGGATGAAAATAATAATCTTAATTCTTCTGGTTCCTTGATACTTTAAAAACTAGACTACCACTTTAGTAAGCAGCAATTGCAAACTTTCTTGTAAGAGTACTGCACAGGTTCAGACTTTGCTGTAAATTTTTAAGAAGATTGATGGCCGTATGGAGACAACTTGTCAGTCAAAATTCTTTTTAATTAGCTTCAACTCCACTCAGGTATACTCTTATGGATTGCTTATAGAAAAAAGACAAGGGCAATTAGTATTCTAATCTTTGATAAAAGCAAAAAGTTTTTATGACTTATAATGCCTAAATTCTATTTCTAAAAGAAAAATAAGGGGGCTTATATAAGAGTAGTTCGTTGTTCACCTTTTCAGATGACACAATTCTTTTAAATTAAAAGTTCTATAAGAACTTAACCCTTTTAAGATGACTTCTGAAATAATTGGTTTCAATGCCTTAGTCAGCCCCAATAATTAAACATTACAAGCTAGAGGACATCCATTGGTATAAGTAACCAACTACCCAGCTACAGGAGACCACATTGACATAGGATAATGTACAAATCGCCATCAAAACAGTTGTTCTAAAGATTTAGTAGCTTGAGAGAAAACCCTAATCAAAAATCCACAGACTAATTTATCTAATGTCAGAATTCATATATCGTTATCTTTAAATTTTAAATTTTAAATTTTAAATTTATTGTGGGGAAGGCTGACCATGGGACGGACACTTCCAAATATGACTCAGACGAGACAAAATTTAGTACCAGGGGAGGCACCCCAGAGAAGCGATGCTATCTCTTGTTGCCAGCGGGAACGCCACTTATGGGAAGGGGGAGGGAACGTGTGTAGGGGACGTAGCCACTATTGAGCACGTGTGGAGGAAGGGGTCTGATTTGATGAACCAAACTGGGAACCAGGAGGAGACCAGCTGTCGGCGACGCAGTGGGAGATATCCAAACATCCACGCTTGAAAGTGATCCACCAAATGAGACCAGAATCTGTGGACAGCTTCAGGGAGGGTGGGGATGGATCCAGCGATGGCATCCAAGACAATCGTGTGGATAGTCCACATGGCAATTGCAACCACCAGAGCATGGAGGGAGGGTGGGAGGGGGAGGCCATTGATGAGGCAAACATATCTCTTGACAGACTGAAGGGATGTGTTTGATCCTGGCCTAGCAGACGTTGGACTTCGCGCCATATTACTTTAGAGGTGAGGCACTTCTCCAGGCGGTGAAACAGCGTTCCATACTGGCCACACACGACACAGGATGAGTGTAAAGCATTAGAGCGCTCAGCTGTACGATACACCCGCCTCAGGCAGCGCCACACATGGGAGCGGACTTGAGGCTGCAACAGAGGATGGTGTGCGTATTTCCAGATAGTCTTTTGGGTCTCAGTGGAATAAGGGATGTCCATCATGTCCAGGTAGTCCACCCTGGATAGGACTTAGGGTCGAATGGGGATCACGCCATCATGGATGGGTAGCCTCTGTACCTCTTGTATGAACTGAGGAGAGGGGCGGCCTCTTCGGGTTGTATGTCCACTAATACGAATTCTCCACTCTGCGCTTCGCATGGAGAGTAGGATTCGTTTGTAGTGGGTTTTGGTCCCGTGAGGACCTGTGGCTGATGTGTGTGATGCGAGGTATTTCATCAGGGAGTGGGGGTTTGATGGATTGTTGAGGCCCAAGGCTCGGGAGAAGTTGGAGCGGGCCGCGTGGGACCAGTGTTGGGATGAAAGTGTAGGGGCGGTGACAGCCGCAATCCAGGTGCCCAGGATCTTGGCGGCATGGGCTTTGAAGTCAAGTAGGCCATGCCACCATGATGATGAGGGCCAAACATGACCTCTAGCCGTACTGGTGGAGGGCGGCCTGACCAAAGCCAACCTTGTAGCAAAGCATACAGGGATTTGAAGAAGTTTGGGGAGAAGGGGATGGCGTGGGCTCCGAACCAGACTTTGGATAGGAGCATAGAGTTGGCAAGAACAACCCTTCCAGTGAGGGTAGTAGGGTGGGCTCTGAGAGAGGCGATTCGCTTCGTCACGTTGTCCAGTATATGGCACTCCATTACTGCTGACGCGTATCCACCTGCCTTCAACCACACACCCAGATGGCGTACCGGTCCTATGGTAGGTTGTGGCACAAAGGGGAGCACCAGTGGAGCGGTGTGTTTTGAGTTAGTAAGGCGTGGACGTGGGCGAGCAGATGGGCCGGGTTGGGAACTACTTGCTGGGGCCCAGCAGTTCTAAAACCGACCAAGGAGGATGATTTCGGTTTTGGAGGCGTTCAGTGCCGCGTTGCTTACCCGGGAATATTCCTGGATGAGGGCTTCAAGCGCGCGTGCATCTTTGTTATTAGATACCCCCACCACACAATCATCTGCAAATACCATCATCTTGACTGGGGTTTGGCCTGGCACATGGACCCCAGTGAGTTGGGCATTCACATTTCGCAGTTTGGGTCAAGGCTGAAGTTGTATAAGAGTGGGCTCAGGGGGTCCCCTTGTTGCAGGCCCCTTTGAGGACGGACTACTTCCGTTAGGAAACCTGGGCCGCGCACTGCCATTGTGGCAGATTCCGTGAGCAGCATCACCCAGTTAATGAAGCGGGGAGGTAGGCAGAATTGTTGGAGGCAGGCCCTAAGGTATTCCCAGTTTACTCTATCATAGGCCTTTTGTTGGTCCAAGAATACAAGTGCCTCAGAGGCTGTGGACTGACACACATTAGCCACAGAGTGCACGTTATCCCAAATCGACCTTCTGGGGATGAAACCTAATTGTTTTGGGGAGATGGTGGCAGATGCTACAGTCCCATAACGGTTAGCCATGATTTTTGTTAAAATTTTGGTGTCTGTGTTTGTTAGAGAAATGGGGCGCCAGTTGGCTAAGTCTAGCCTATCCCCTTTCTTGAAGAGTGTGACTGTAAAGGCCTCATGTCCTCCTGGTAGGAGGCGCGTTTCCAACAGGCTTTGGTTGAGTGAGGCTAGCAGCAATGGGGATATATATTTGTAATATTTTTTGTAGAACTCATATGGAATGCCATCTGGGCCTGGGCATTTTTGGTTTGGCGCACCGCAAATGGTAGTCCACAATTTGTTCGGAGTAATTAAATTCATTATTTCTGGGTATTGGAAAATGGTGCAGATATGAGCTCTGTCAAGAAATTCTGCCATTTTGGCCGGCTGAATTGGTTTGGCTCATTATAACTCAGAGTTATATCATTGAGTTTCGATTGCCACTTCAGCCGGTGTGTCCACAATAGAATTATCTAATCTTTGCACATGTGTGCAGGCCACGCTCTGGCATGGTGCAAAAAATTTTTGAAGAAGTATGCGGTGCACTTGTCGCCTTTAGTGATGCGTGTGGCCCTGTATTGGACACAAACCCGATGTTTGTGTTGCCTTTCAAGTGCGTTGAGGTGGGCGGCTGCCTCCGCCCACTTCTGGCCCCATGCAGGGCTATATCCTGAGGCTGGAATGTTGGACTCCAAGTGGGCCAATTCCGCCAGCGTGCGTGATATAACCGTTGATGTGGCTCGTGAGCATCTGGATGAGAGATGGCGATAGTGGCGGATAGTGTCTTCTTTGAAAGTTGCCCATGTGGAAATGGGGTCCGCGCAAAATGGTGCAACAAACGATTTTGCCAAAGTTACCTCTTCCACCCACGTGGAAAATCCTGGCGACGTGAGCTCTGGGGGGCGGATTTTGCACCAATGTTGGGCCTTTGCAACTGTGACGGGTAAGTGGTATGTTATCAAGACCATTTGGTGGTCGGAGAATTCCATTTTCATTGTTTTAAAGTGGGAGATGTGGGGTTGGAATTTCGCCGGTGCTAGAATAAGGTCGATGCGGGTCATGGACCTTAATTGGCTGTTGTGGATGTGGGGACGCATCATGTTTTCGAGCAGTGGGGCATGTCGCAGCAGTGCATCCATTAACCTAAGGGTGGCTTTTAGAATGCGTAGTTCTACATGACCCTGTGGGGTGTGGGGTGAGGGCAGCCACCGGTCTGTTGGTGAGGTTAGCCAACAGTTCATGTCACCAATTAGGAAAGAATTGGGGGGTAGCAGGAGGGATTTGACCGATGAGAAAAATCTCCAACACTCTTGTGCACCGTTTGGGGCGTAAATGTTGATGATTGTGTGTGCAACATTGGCCCATGAGAAGGTGACAATGAGCACTCGGTCATTTTGGAATGTTTCTGAAGATGTAAATTTGAAAAAATTGTTTTTCCAAATTAGCACCCCACAGTGCTTTGACCAAAAGGATAGGGATGGTAGGAGCATTGTTTTCCAAGCTTCCTCAGAACCTCGTGGACAGTGGGACTCCTGGATGGCCAGGATATCCACGTGTAAATTGTTTTGTAAAAAACTCAGTTTCCTAGCCCAGGATGGGGAGGCCTTGAGTCTGGCGATATTCAACATCCCTAGATTGAAGGTTTCCCCCATCGCACCTTAGGTGCGAGGGGTGGGCCCCCAGGCCCACCAGCCTCTTCCAGGTCCCCACGGGCTTTCACAGCAGCGTGGGTATTAGCAGCAACGCTATCAGGGTTTTTGTTAATTTTTGCGGAAAGAGTCACATTGGCTTTAGCCTTTGCTTTTTGTTTTCCCAATGTCAGCCAAATTTTTTGCGGTGCGGATAAGTTCGGTGCACCGTCGAGTGGGGCAAAAAAAATTTTTTGGTTGGGATAGGTCCCAAGTCAGTTTCGATTAGGGCTTGTGTGCAGCGATTGGGTGAGATCAAATCTCCCAACGGATCCTCGGATTGAGTGGCCCATTCAGCATGGGCCTCCCAATCTGATTGGGTGATGGATTCCCAAGTTGCTTCCACCGCGAAGGTCTCCATGTCCTCCTGGTGTTGTGAGTGTGGGATGTTGGTGGTGGCCTTGGCCGCTTCCTTGGCCGCGGTCCTATGGGCCTGCTTGGCCTTCTTCCGCTCCTGCAGGGAGATGGGCTTTACCAATAGGTAGCAGCCTTGTGCTCTCCACGGGAAAGCCTCCTTGGTGCTTGCGGTTGGTTCATAGTGCACCTCTCCGCTGGCCGTGGCCACCGAGGGGTGCTCTTGGAATGTGACGCCCTCTTTGATGGGGCATGCGTGCGCCTTATGGCCGAACGTGTCACAGTGGGTGCAAATGGATGGCGCGTTGTCCACGGTTACCCAGAATGGGTGGGTGGTGTGCCCTGCGATGTCAATAAAGGTGGAGTGCAGGATCTGGGTTAGGTCCTTCGCGATCTCCTCAGTTGGGGTCAGAACTGTGATGGCTTTGCCAGTGCACAGGTGTGGCATCAGCGTGAAACGTTGCATTTTGAAAGATTGTATTTCGCCATATATGGCGAGACCATCTTTCAGGTGTTGCTCCAAAATGTCACATTTTACTGTAGTAGGCAAAAAGTCAAACGTGAGGAAAATTTGGTTTGATTTTGTCCATCTGGTGCATTTAGTTTCGATGACCCATTGCCCTTCAGGGAGGTCAACCACTATGCGCACTGCTGCAGCCTCGTCTGCTGCCATTTTACTTTCAAAACCTAGGTCCAGCCAACCGCGCGACATGGAGTGAGGTGCAACATACACCGCGGTTGGGAAAATTTTGTGTACATCTTCACAAAATTTTTCCCATAGGGCCGTTTTTTGGATGTCCAGATACACACGGACTCCAAATTCCACCAACAAAAGTGGCTGGGAATGTGGCGTGTTGATGTACTGGTTGCATCATGCTTGCCACGCGAGTATCTCTGGGGAAATTGTGACCGCCAGTTTTTTTAGATTTTTTTCTATTCCACCGGATTCTCCAGGGCGTTTTTGAACGTTAGAGGCCACGGGCCTTCCGCCTGCTCCTCTTGCCTTGCTTGCCCAACTGCTCCCAGACATGGGCGCAGACTAATCCCCTCTATGAGATTATCAAACTAGATTTAGTCTTGAATTGAATGGGTTGCAAAAGTGTTTGCAACGAGAAAGAAAAGTTTTTCCATATATCGTTATCTTTAACAACCAAATTATCTAATAGTATTGTTAGCAATTTTGCGTGATTAACAATTAATTAGCTCAACATTGGGAGTGAAAACCTGACATTAAATCAACTAATAATTAATTGGTAATAAACTTCCAAAGAAGAATTAAGAAACACAGGTATGAACCAATTCCAAAATTCAGTACAAGCTAAATAATATGGTCATGTATAATTTAACAATAGTGTTCAGCCCTATTGTGCTCTTGCAACAGAACTTCACCCACAGCAACTAGTCAAGCATCACAAGCCACTGTAAAGGGCTTAGATGTATTTCCATAGCGTAGAACTAGAGATGTTATGAAAACTTTATTAAGGGCCTTGAATTTTTATTAGAACTTGTCTGTCCATCTAAAAAAGACATTATTACTAGTTAGTTGGTGAAAGGGGTGCTGCCAATTAAAAAGAAGGAGGTAAAAAGCTTGAGAAATGGCACATGCCAATAATTCTCCTGCGTTGTTCCTTAGAGGTTGATATAGGCCACAACTGGATAACCCAAGCTTTCAGGAGGCATTTCATAACTATCCTTCAGAACTAGGTTCCTTAAGAAGGTCACCTCCTTATGGAAGAATTTGCACTTGAAAGGCTAAGAAAAAAGACCAGCCTAGTGGAGGGCAGAAATAACTGCTTCCATGTCCTTTTCATGTTGCTCATGGTTGGCCAAAAGAAAACTTATGTTATTTTTATAAGCAGATGCATGAGACCTGGATATTGTCAAGTTGACGTTGTTGTTGAGATGATTAAAGAGTTGGTGTTGCTCTTATCAACAGAAAAAAGCATCAATCAAAACTGGAGAATCCATCACTTGTTGTGGATAGCCGTTCTAGGTTTTTACTAGTTTGCTGAATCCTCAACTATATATATCCAAATAATTTATTTAAATCATTTGTAATTATATTGTCATTAATCTATCAGTCAATTCTTATTATGGGCCTAAGGAATAAAATAAATATCATTACTAAATTTATAGCTCTAAACTTTTTTTGATTACTATCACTTTTAGTAATACAATTTCATTCAAACAGCACGATTTGATAATCAATACCAGGTGAGATAAGTATAATAATGAAGCAAAGAGCTGGGCGAATGCGGTAAAGGGCAACAGACCTGGACCTGCACCACCCAAAGGTACCAAGCGCACAGGTACAAACAAAAATATCAGTAAAAATAAAAAACTTGAGGTGGCGCCACCCCAAAGGTTTTGTTAATTTTTGATAAAAAACTGCAGCTATATGGAGGTATCCCAATCACAACCACTGTTGTTGGTGGAACACAAGATACGAGTTTTCTTGGGCGTAGAAACACCAACAATGTGGGAAAAGTTCACCGAAGCCCAACATAAATTTTTCCCACATGTGGTGTACTTAACAACCCATAATATCCGCAGAGGTTGGGTATATCTTGGGTTCCAAACTGCAAAAGGATTGAATGAAGCAGCAAAGGTCAGAGTAGTACTCAACCTTCCTGATGGACAGCATTTGGTACCAACCAAACACCTGTTGGACTTAATCAAAAGACATTTTTATAATTTTTGATTATCTTCTGACCACACTGGCGCGCACAGTAGTTAAAAGACATCTACGAGAAATTTTGGAACCATATGGAGAAATCAAACAATTTGAGATGCAAATATTCCAGCTGATGCCAACCCTTAGCACTGGGAAGGCAATAGCAATTATTTCCCCAAACCAGGATGTAGTAGAAGATATAACAAAAATCCCTCACATAGCATCCTTCACCTTTGATGAAAAAAATCCCAGCTGTTCCGCGCAACAGTGGAAAGTGCACCCCCATATGCAACCACTGCCAGGCCTTTGGGCACAAGATTCACGCTTGCCCATAAAAGAAGGCCTAAGAGAAATGGAATTCTGTGAGGAGGAAATGGAGAAGATGACTCAGAGTATGCAAAAGCACGGATACCACACAAGCTTTCAACTGGGGAGAACATGGGCAATACAAAGTAATTGGCCCTATTTCCCTAAAAGAACGAAAAATGGCCAAACAAGCTTGCAAGCTGGCCGTGGCCAAGGCAAAGGCCTCAGCAGAATCATCAATATCGCCGGAGCAGATCCAGGAAGACATGGACAAATTTGAGTCAATGAACCAATCAGATCCCACGGAAAGCTAAACACTCAATCCAAACAGATTGAATTTGGTGAAACCTGATTTGGAAATGAATGCAGCAAAACTGATGTTCTGCGCACCCCCAGAAATTATGGAATTTAACCCAATCAGGAAGGAAAATTAACAACGGAATGCGCAAGAAAATAATGTGGCCAATAAAAGCACACAAGTGCACCGCAATGATAAATTGAAACCAAGCAAAGCCAAGAGAGGAGCAAAAACAGCGGTGATAAAAGAGGCATAATACACCTCAACTCCTACTCGTGGTTATGCTCTCTGCAGCAGAAGTGCATTGGAGAGCAATGTGAGTGAGGGAGTAGGGCCGGGGGGCCCTGCTAACTGCTCCTGAGATGCATCAGGTGTCTTAGTAGAGATAGGGATGCTGAACATAGTGGGACTCAAGGCCTTAACGTCCTGGGTCAAGAAGTTGAGTCTCCTATGAAACCCACCTGTGGATATCCTGGTGGTACAGGAAACTCACTGTTCACAGGGAGAGGAGGAGGCATGGGGAAAATGCTCCTCCCAATAATATTGTTTTGGTCACAACACTGTGAGGTGATAGTATGCGAGAACCAAAACTTTAAATTTATCAATAAAAATTCGTTCCTAATGGCCACATACTCGCCATAACCTTCTCATGGCACACTGAAGTGCACACAATAACCAGTGTGTATGCCCTGAATGGTGCACATGACGGAAGAGAATTTTTAACAGCCCTAAAGCAATTAAATCTACCAGCAAATAATTTCATAATGGGAGACATGAACTGCTGGATTAACCCAGAGACAGACTGATGGCCATACACTATGGAGATACCACAAGGGCAAGTGGAACTCCAAGTACTAAAAGCCACCCTGGGACTATATGATCTGCTACCAAAAAGGTTACCCCTGCTAGAAACATGACACGCCCACATGTACGCAATGGTACACTGGTCTCTATGTCAAGGATAGACCTAATAATCGCACCAATAATTTTCCGTCACCAAATTCAAAAATTAAAAACTACAAAAATCGAATTTTCTGACCATTGGCTTGTTTTGGTGTCTTACAAACCAGTGGAACCAAGTACCCAAGCACCCAGATGGTGTAGAGTATGCCCAGAAAGTTTAGTCAATTCAAAATTTCAATTATGGATGGAGGAAATATCCTCAACCCAGGATTTCCAAACACCTTTTTTGCTCAGACCTACTAACCACCTGGGAAAACTTCAAAAAATTAACAACCCATCAAATTAAACATACATCGTCCAGAAGACGCAGGGCAGTTTAACCCAATATCAAACACACCTTGGTTGAAATTGACCATCAAGAAAACAATGTACCAAGCATAGGATACAGCCCTGGATGGGGTCGCAGATGGGCGGAGGCTTCTGCTCAGCTAAACACTCTATTCCGCGAACACCAACACCAAGTTGGAGTCCAATATAAAGGCAAAAACATAAGAGATGGAGAAACTTGCTAGAGCTACTTTTTCCGCTGATTCCAAGCCCTGAAATATATGATAGCTTGCACACAGGTCCATCAACCGGACAAATCCATAGCAGAAACACCTGAAGAGGTTTCAACCAAAGTACACAGGTTTTATACAAAATTGTAAAAATCTGATCTGGTCAAACCAGAGAAAATGAAAATTCCTTAGAAGTGCACATATCAATACCGCGGCCCAAAATAACAATTTAATCAACTTAATATTGTGCAAGGATTTTGGGAAGTAGTACGCGGTGCACCAAGAGGGAAATGCCCTGGACCTGATGGGGTTCTCAATAAATTTTACATAAAATATTTTTCTATCATCTCTAACATTCTTCTAGCTTCAATGAATAAGTGTATCATAGAAACATGCCTCCTACCTGTAGGTAAAGAAGCCTACACTGTCACTTTATTAAAAAAAGGAGACAGACTAGACCTTCTCAACTGGCGCCCAATTTCCCTAATCAACACAGATACAAAAATTTTCACAAAAATTATGGCTAAACGACCAGGAGAAATTGCAACTGATGCGGTATCCCCATCACAATATGGATTTGTTCTAAGAAGATCTTTATGGGAGTAAATCTACACAGTTGCAAATGTCTGCCAGTCCAAGTCCTCTGGAGCACTTGTATTTTTAGACCAAAATGCATATGACAGGGTGAACTGGACTTATTTTGGGCCTGCCAAAAAAATATAAGCATCCAAACAGATTCATAAACTGGGTGAAGCTGTTCACAGAGTCTGCTACCATGGTTGTGCGGGGAGCAGGCTTCTTAACAAACTCAGTTATCCCAAAGAGAGGACTAAAACAAGGAGACCCCTTAAGCCCTCTACTCTACAATTTTAGCTTAGACCCCCTAATTAAAAATACAAACACACTCCTCAAAGGAATCAACATAAAGGGCCAACCACCAGTCAAAATGACGGCCTTCGCTGATGATTTTGTGGTGGGCATATCCAACAATCAGGATGCTTGCAGAATTGAAAAGATAATACAAGACTATTCATTCATAAATAATGCATCACTTAACGCTGAAAAAACGGAAATTATACTCCTGGGAAATATCAGACCCAGTGGATGCCATCTACCCAGGGCCAACAAGCTAATACAACATTAAGACTCCTTACCAGGAATAGGAGGCGAAAATTAGCAACGACCTCACTGAAACTTCCATTCACCACCAAGCCAACAGCTGGTACTGTTCGTTACTTGGGAGTATGGTTGGAAGCAGGAGGTTACGCTAACTCCATGATGGAAAATCAATTATTGGACAAAATAAAAAAACACATTGCCTCATTACATAAACCAAACAGGTCTAAAGAAGGGTCACAATAGCCAATTCTACGATTCTATCAATCATATGGTTTACGGCCCATGCAATCGCTTTCTCACCATCCTTCTTCAACACAGTCCACGCCCTATTACAAGGATGGCTATGGTCCAACCACAACCCCCCTGTATGCCTTAAAACCCTATTTTGGCTCTAGAAGAAATGGAGGTATGGGGCTTACTAATTACTTAGAGCAAGCAACCCATATACTAGGATCCTGGATAGCATAAGTGACTATCCTAGATCTTCCAGATACACACTGGGCCAGAACAGCAAGATATTACTTCACACGTGTACTCAACTTAAGAAACCAAGATCACTTAAATACATTAATCAAGTATGTGGCATCCCATCCTACATCTGCAGAGCACACTGCACTCCTACACATTTCAAACAAATACTCCTAGCCATGAGAAGAGCGACATGGCGGATCTATATAAATGGACAAACCAGTTACCAAAGATTCCCAAGGCTAACCCATAGACAGGAAATCAATTCCCAAATAGTCACAGCAATATAATAAGCAAAAACCCAGATAACATAGCCAGGATAGATTACCTGGACCATATGGGCATACCCTACAACCTGGAGACTCAAAGAAGAGTATGGAGATACACACATCACCCTCTACTCCAACCCAGGATAAGAGCACATGTATTTATATGCATGAGGATAGTATACCACGCATCTGAATGGTCAAATGCCACTCACACCTCATGTACAATATGCAGTCAGTATGGAAGCCTAGCCCACCGTTTAGAACAATGCCCAACATCAGTGGCTATATGGAAAGAGGCATGCGCCTATTCCGCCAAGAAAACGGGCAACCATTCAGCCTAGCAAGGAACATGTTCGCTATAAACATGGACTCTCCTATCCACCCATCTCTCAGGGCTTTAATAGTAGCAATAGCACTATAGATGATAAATACAATGGTACTGGAATCGTTCACAGGAGCAGCGCCCACAATCCAGGAAGCCATCCATCGCTTCCACAGCCATATATTAGAACATTTTCAAGCATAACTGTTTGGACACATGACCCCCATAACAGATGGACAATCAATACATGGTTCCCCATATGGTTCCTAAAAGTTGATCCTTTCCTTCACACATGCTGCATCCAAGAACAAACCAGCATAACCCCCTTCTTTATCGTCCTAATCTTGGTTATCCTGGAGACAACAAGAGGGGCCTTGAACCCTCTGGGGTGTCTTTAATTATAAATTTTCATTGGTTCCCCACTGTATTGGAAGTGCTTGTCCCCTGGTCAATCTTCCATAAATAAATAAATTTATAGCTTTGATCAACTTTCATTTGTAATGACAAAAATATGAACACATGAATTTTAGATAATTTGTTTCCTCATTACCCCTCTGACTGATACAATCAATTCAATACTCCAATCCATACAATATTTTAGTATTTAAGTACAGTGGAGAGACCCTATTTTGGCTTTGAACTTTTTAAGTTGTTACTAACATCATATATTATATGCCTTGTTTATCTGCTTCACATTAAATTAGGATTTAATATATTAATTTATTTCAGAATTTAATCTTTAATAACACTCATTTATTTTTATCTTAATTTTCTTTACTAATATAAATAACCTATACATTACTTAAAAAACTACTTCTACACTAGAATATCTGATATACCTTTTCTCAAGAAAAGATACATTTTAATCTAGTGTCTAAAGCTTTGTTTAATTGTACGAATTTTGAATCCTGGTGTCAGTAACTAAGCCTCTATTGACTCCATCCTGGTATTATGAAAACCGACGCTTTCTATCATTTTGCTTCTAAATCACACCATAAGGACTTTCATCAAATCTTGGATAAAAAGTTATTTACTTAAAGCTACACTCCTAGACAAACCCTACTAAGTTACCAGGCCCTGATCTCATATTGTATCTGTTCTATAATGGTCACAATGCAGTATTTATGGGGGATAACCTTACTATATTTTTTTGATTGTAACACAGAAGATTTTGAACATTATAATTTCCACTTAACTTAAACCTTTAATTGAAATGTTCAAAACTCCTAAAGTATCTTTTAAGAGATGGTATAGAGCATAAAAACCAGCATAACTTTTTAAAGAGGTTTGGAAAGATTTTTTTTAGTAAAAGAGGAAAGCTTAAGTTATAAGAAGATGTGTGACTCTATCAGAAAGAGATTATAAAAGTTCATTTAGATGAATAAATTATGGCAAAGCTTTTCTTAATTGTAACAATCACTTTAGTTACTACGTTTTGATTCAAACAGCAAATTTGGATAATCACACACAGGAAAGATGGGCGACTCTATCAATAAAAATAATACAACATGGGTGAGCGTCACGGTGAGCGGTGCACTTAACGGTGCAACTAAGGGCAAGAAACGCCCTGGAGGGGGACCAGGAACCCAATCTGCAAAGAAATCGCAAACTCAGACACCATCTGGGTTTATGGTATTCACTGTAAAGCACGTGCAATATATGTACATTCAGTTCAACCAACCCTTATCAAAGGTGGAACATGGGATCAGACTCTTCCTTGGGGATGAGTCACCGACCCTGTGGGAGAAAACATGTGAGGCACAGCCCTCACTTTTCCCTCACGCGGTGTATGTAGCCATCAACAACATGGCTGCGGCTGGATTGATACTGGTTATGAAACAGCTGATGAAGCCGATGCTGCAGCAAAAGTCTGTGTGGAAATTGCCCTCCCCAAAGGCAAAAAAATTGTGCGCACCACGCGCACCAGATGGAACAAGGCAAAAACTTTGTTCATCTCTTTTGACTCGCTCCCCACCAACCTTCCTCATAAGGTAATCAATGAGGAGCTCCGCAAAGGTCTTGTGGCCTACAGAGAAATTCAGCAACTCAAATTACAGAGATTTCGCCTGATGCCCAACCTGTATATGGGCAAAGCTATTACTGTAATCAACCCTTCCTAGAAGTGGAAGAGGACTTATCCAGAGTTACCTGCACAGCAGAATTTCACTTTGAAGATGGGGGCCAGTCAGCTGCGTTCTGAGTTACACCAGAGCGTGCACCGCCCATTTGCAACCACTGTGGCTCACTGGGCCACAAGGAACACGCATGCCCTGTGAAAGAGGGCTTAATGGAAAATGACTATTGTGAGGAAGTAATGGACGAAGATAATGAAAACTTCGCCAAAATGACTGATGGTCACCACCCAGTCCGCTGGGGTGAAGATGGACTATACTCCATTGTGGACCCAGTTACAAGCAAACAATGTAAAGCGGCACAAAAAGCCCGCAAGCAAGCAGCAGCTGAAGCAGCGGCACACGCGGAGTCCACCATTAACCCCGGACAAATTTGGGAGGATATTTTGAATATTCACCGAGCCAACCAATCAGAACAATAAGCCCAGGTCAAAAAATTTTACAGTAACCTGACTGAGTCACAAAGCGACATCAGTCATGCACATATTGAGGAACAATGCAACCCCAATTTGGGCGAAAATGCGGTGCACAATTCACCAAAGTTGAACCTCAAAAATACAAAATCCAATCAACAATTCGCATCAAATCACCATGAGACCTGTGCAGGAAAAGTTGATGCAAATGGAAAAAACCACAATTCCATTGAGTCATTGGGTCAGATCAAGGGAACCAACAATGGCAGTGAAAGAATTGGAGTACAGATGTGGAGCATGGCCAAAATGAGCTGTGGTGGGATAGGGCCAGAGGGCCATCCCAACTGCTCCTGAGGCGCCACGGGCACCTCAGTGTCAATAGGGACGCTAAACATCGCGGGACCAGGGCTCATATGTCCTAAGCCAAAAAGCTGGCATTCTTGCAAAAACCCCCTTGTAGACATCTTGGCCATCCAAGAAACCCACTGTCTACAAAGGAAAGAAGAATCCTGGTCAACCAGGGTCGCACCATCACAATCAGTATGAATCTCTCACTGTGGGGTGATCATCCAAAACAACAAAAAATTTAAAATTACAAACTCGTCGTTACACTTGCATGGTCGAGTCTTGGTAGCAACAATCATGTGCCAAGAGAAAATAATTTTGATATCATGTATATATGCACCGTGCACTGCAACTGAGAGAAAACAATTTTTTGAAAACATTCCTACTCTCACCCTCCCACCAGATACCATTATGTTAGGTAATTTTAACTGCTGGGATAGCCCCAATATGGATTGATGGCCTAATCCCAGGGGATACCCACCTGGACACATTGAATTCCGCACAATGAAGGCATCTCTTGGCTTACATGATGCTCTTCCCCCCAATTTATCACTCCTTCCCCACATAACGCGGCCCAACATACACAAGGGAGCGCTCATAATAATGAGTCGCATTGACCACATCATTATCCCGCAATCCCACCGCTCAAGAATCTCAAAATTTATAACAAAAAAGATCAATTTTTCTGACCACCGATTAGTTACAGTGCAGTTAACACAACCCAATCCCACACACAGGTGTCGCCTTGGAGAAAGCTTCACCCAGAAAACATAAAATTGCCTGATATATCCAACTGGGTTGAAAGCAAGGCTACATACCCAGAATTCACAACCCCATTCACTTTGGATCCCATTGGAACATGGGAAAATTTCAAAAAGGATTTATTTAACAAAACCTGACATATTGCATCACGTAATTACACCGCAGACACAGCCACAATCAAGCGTACCTTGGCGGAACTAGACCACATGGAAATAAGTACTCTGAGATCTGGCTATAGCCCTAACTGGGGACGCAAATGGGCAGAACTTTCTGCCCAACTTAACAACCTCATCTTTGAACACCAACACAGAATCAAAGTATCAAACAAATGTAAGTTCATAAAGGAAGGCGAAACCTGTTTGACATACTTTTTCCACCAATTCCACTCCCACAGAAACCAGCCCACATGCACACAGGTCCACAAGACCAACGGCACCATGGCAACTGACTTTGAGG
>JAKSZP010009825.1:0-49017 GCA_022478985.1 Massospora cicadina
GTGGTATATGGAACTGCTGGAGCGGATAACACAGTCTCTGAGGGAGCATTAAGTGCGCTTCTGTTGCAGTTTGGATCTATTGTTGTGGTAGCCCCAGCTATAGTGTTACTTAATAGCCATTATGATATGCTGATTGAAACTTCCTTCTTGCAACACTATGGGGCTCTTATCAATATAATAGACCAGACTTTTAGATTTTTAGTCAGAAGATTCCAATTTACTTCACCTCTAGCGGTGTGCCAAATGATCCGGTGTATATGGGGAATATCAATCTAGCCTATAGTGAAGTAATCCCAGTACACTACCATTGGTTAAAGGATAAAACCCAGGCCCTTCCACAACAGATTTATGAATATCAAGGGCTGCCGCTCCGAGCTGCTGGACCTATATCAATTCCATCTGGGCATCAAGTTATAGTAAACACAGACTTGGTAATAGAAGTTCCAGATGGGCTCTATGGGGAAGTTATTGGGCCATATCAGCAGTCGCAGTTTGAGCCTCACATAGCCCCAGGTATTATATTACCAGGGTAGGGGGAAGTCAAAGTTTTGTTTGAAAATTTACAAATAGTACCACTGCAAATTCGTTGCCACCATATAGTGGCATATTTGCACTTTATCCTTGTTGAGGAGGTTAGTTCAGTCCATGACTTTGGGTCACTGGAGGAATTTGGTCTGCCTTTCAACCCACAGCTCAATATAAGGGCAGTAGTATCGCGTGACGATTAATGGGGCTGTCGGAAACACAGAAGGATAGGGCAATCGCTTTATATCAAAAATATAAAGAGATTTTTGCTGTTGATGACCACAATTTAGGATGCGCGCAGGGGGTGGTTCATAGGCTGGACACTGGAGATCACCCTCCCATCAGGTCAAGGACAATCCGCCAATAAAGGGTGGCAGAAGGAGTAGTAAACGAGGAAATTGATAAGCTATTAGCGCAAGGGATGCTTGAGCCATCAAATAGTCCATGGGCTTCACCTGTTCTGATTGTTAAAAAGAAGGATGGCACCAACCGTGTAGTAATAGACTACCAAAAGCTTAACAGCATTACCAAAAAAGACTCCTATCCCTTACCACGGATTGATGACGCTTTAGATCAGCTAGGGGGAGCTCGTTTCTTCTCAGCTATGGACCTGATCACAGGCTATTGGCAAATTGAGTTGCCATTGGCAGAGCATGAAAAGTGCGCTGTAATCACTACCAAAGGTCTTTTTTAAACCAACTCGGATGCTGAAAGGGCTGTGTAACGCCCCAGCTACATTTCAACGAGCAATGGATACTATTCTGGGAGACCTAAAACTGTCATGTGTCCTTGTATACCTTGATGACATTAATGTTTTCTCCCAAACCTTCTCAGAACACCTCAATCATTTAGAAGCTGTATTCCGCTGGCTTGCTGAGGCCAACATAAAGATCAAACCTCGGAAATGCCACTTCTTTAAGGACCAGCTGGAATACCTGGGGTTTGTAGTTGACGCCACAGGGTTGTGACCTCAACCAGCCAAGGTGGAAGCTATCCGTAAATGACTCCGCCCAATAGCAAGAGGGATATACAGGTATTTTTAGTAATGGTCAGTTATTACTGGCACTTCATCCCTAACTTCAGTTGTATTAAGGGGCCTGCTATTTGAGTTGTTAAAAAAGGACACTACATTCGAATGGACTGAGCGTCAGCAATGCGCTTTTGATACACTTCAAGTGGCGTTAACCAGTGCACCAGTGTTACAATATCCCAATTTCAAGAGGGAGTTTAATGTTCAGATGGATGCATCCCTTTCTGCTGTAGGAGCAGTCCCATCCCAAAAAGATGAGGAAGGGGAAGAGCATCCTGTAGCATATCGCAGTCATAGATTGAACAGTCATGAACGCAATTATACTGTGACTGAGCACGAGTGTTTAGTGGTGATTTACGCCTATAAACAATTTTGGGTGTACTTGCATGGAGTAAAATTCAAAGTTGTAATGGATCATGCCTCACTATGCTGGTTACAAAATCTTAAAGAACCAGAAGGACATCTATCCCGATGGGCTTTTAAATTGCAGGCATACAATTTTGAAATATTGCATCAACCTGGAGCAAAACACCGGAATGCTGATTGTTTATCAAGATTACCCACAATTGCAGTTACGGCAGATCTGAGCGATATTATGTTTGATAAGATGCTTAGTGGAAAGTACAATGATGTACCGCCCCCAGTCATAAAGGTATTGGACGAACTAAGGGCCAATGCGTTCCAGAGAAATGGAGAATTGTATAAGCGGATAGGGGAAACTACTGTGAATATTCCAAGACCTTCTGCCCGCCCAAATATTATTATGAGCACCCACTGAGCGTTTGGACATGGTGGAGTGCGTAAGACCATGGAATTATTGCGACCTCAGTATTACTGGGAAAGCATGAACTTCGATGTACTTGGTACTATCTCCTCCTGTCACCAGTGCCAAGTGGAAAAGTCGTTCCACCCTAAGACTTCATACCAGTTAGTGAAGCCACACTTCACCTGGCACACCGTTTCAATTAATGTTGTGGGTCCCTTACCAACAGGGGCAAACCAGTCCAAATACATCTTGGTAGCAATTGACCACTTGACCAGGTGGGTTGAGGCACAGCCAATACATGATTTAGGGGCGCTAAAGGCGGCCAAGTTCATCATGGAATGTATAATAAGTGACATGGTTGTCCCCAGTTTATCCTTACTGACAATGGTACTAACTTCGCTTCCCATATTCTTCCAAAGCTTAATGAGCTAATGGCCATCTGAGAGGTTTTGACAACCACATACCATCTCAAATTGAATGGAATGGTGGAGCGTTTCAATGGGAATTTAGTGAACATACTCCATAAATTAGTAGCAGATCGACCCTCAGACTGGAGCTCCCTTTTGTCCACCGCCATCTTTGCTTATAATATTAGTTATCATTCCACCACGGGGAAAGGCCCATTCCAATTACTTTATGGATGGCACCCCACTTTGCCTGCCCTCTTATATGCTTGTGTAGAGTACACTGACGATATGGATCTGCAACAGTATCTGACCATCCTAACAAATATGCTGATTAAGTTACAAACTGAAGCGTACTCATTTAGCCTAGCTAAGAGAATCAAAAGCCAGGCTGCTGATCAGGTACGATGGAGTGACCTAGCACAGTTCAAAGATGGAGACATGGTCCTATTCCATGATCAACATGGGTTTGGCTGGAAACATAAGCTGGCCAGTATCTGGATCAGGCTATTTGAAGTCATTGAAAAGACCGGTATAGATGCATATACTATCAAGGACCCTACTAGTGGCTGGATCATCAACCAAGTGCATGCGAAGTTTCTTTGGCCACATAAGCAATAGGAACCTTATCATCCAGTCAAGGAGGGGGTAATGTCGTGAATTTGATATGACTGGATGATAAGCCAGAGGTCATCATGGCAAATTGGTTGGAATCTGTTGGAATAAAACTGCCTGAGGTCATCAAGGCGAAATGGATGGAATTTGCTGGCATTGAATTGGTAACAAAAATTTAAGCATTTTGAAATGAGGCGATATTGGGTTACTGGGAAATCGCCTCATATAGGTGATTGTGAATTAATGAATGAAGAATTGACAGAGCCATGGTGGCATCCAAAAGTCGCTACAATAATAGGCGAGACGAGATTATGAAGGTGTTTTTTGGAAAGGATAGAGTATAGTGGAATAAGAAGAATCCGCGGTATCAAAGTACCTTTAATAAAAGAGGTTTTGGGAGCGAGCGCTCCATATTTATTTAAAGTTATTCTATTGTTTCGAGGGCAGCGATCATCATATCGTTGGTCCCTATTGCTCAGTGGGTTAACCCTGTGCAAAAATCCGATGGCATATTTATTGAATACTGCTGAAATTATAACATGGCAACTTTGGTCAAGTCTGTTGATAGGGAAGATATTGCAACTAGATCAGGGGAAATCACAAGGTTTTTAACAGTGGCAGGTGATTCTTAAGCTAGAGTGTCATAATAAACTAACACATGCGCAGAGGTGGCGTCAGCTTTTTGAATAAATACAGATACTAATTCAAAGTTGAGATATGAAACCAAGACCATATCGGCAGGTTCAAGCATGAAAATCCCATTTTTAAAGATGACTGAGTCAAAATTGGAGCTACTGGTATAGTGCGGCCATAGTAAAACTCCTTCACAACCCTATTATTCTGATAAAAAAGGGCTACTGCTGCACCCATCTTGACAAGAAGGGCGGAAATGCTGAAAATAATGGATGGTTGATTATATCAGGAACACGGCAAGTTAAGTTTAGACTGGCCTACCAGTCTGGATGCTTGAACACTCAGAAGGCAAGCATAAATGTCAGAGGCACCGCTGGTTGTACGAAGTTTGGTTGTGCTGGAAGTGATTTTTCCAGCAAGTGCTAATAGGTCATGAATGATAAAATAAACCTAGCAACAAACTTAGGATATCATGGCTCAAAGGTCCATGGGTTTGTGAGTTAGGAAAAATAAACCAAGTTGGGTGGTTTGTGTTATCATAGAAAAATGAAATTTGGAAAAAAAGATTTTATTAGATTGTAAAATTTGAAAATCAACTGTCAATTTTCTCAGTGTATTATAACTGTTTAAATAAAATTTAATCCAAGAATAGCTTAGTCAAGCCCAGGATTAGGGCCCTTGAGGATTTGCCTAACCTGGCGAATTCAAGTAATGGAAAAATAAATTTACTTTGAACCAAGTTTGAAATTGTCAGCAGCAGGCTGAGTTGTTGTTAGTATGACCTCAGATGCCCAAATTGTGGGTTTACTGCAATTTTAATGGTTACCGCAATGGCATCTTGCCCAATGTGTAACAGGAACCTCCCAAGGCCACTGTAAGTCCCAGGGAATGTCCTCTGGGCGTTGATCCACCATTTTCCCATTCCTGAGCAAGAAGGCGCTGAAGAGGATGGCTGTACACCTCGTTACTCAGGGCGATCTCACTTACATGGTAGATGAGCGCTGGGTAACAGCTCTCCCACTTTGAATCCCACTTCCAGTACCCACACTCACCTCAGCAGAACTGCCCTGGGGAATTAGTGAAATCTGCATTAAAATCGCCAAAATAAAATTAATCAGAATTTATTCAAGCGGCAATCATCCTGATGCTCAGATTTCAAATGGTCAAAAAGGTATGAAGACCGATCTATCATCCAGAATGCCTGACAGTTGCAATTCAGTTAACATGATGATCAAAAACATCACCACCCCTCCCAAAATCGTAAGGATCATCCCCAATGGGCAGGTAACAGCATTGTACACCATTGATGAGGGTTTGAAGCTCCACGCTGGCAAATTGGGCGTTGTACTTGATGCAATGCCACTGAATGAATGAATGACCCAGTGACCAAGCACGGGTGGGTTGGATGTCCCAAACTTGTTCCCAACAAAATGGGCCCACCCCTATGTAGGGTGGCCTTAGGGGATTCCTGCTGCTCGTCGGGCTAAATGCTGTCATGTCAACCGTTGGAAATGCAGTTGAGCCTCAGTTCAGATGTTTGAGGTCAAACCAACAGTAACTCGGCCTGCTGCTGAATTCTTCAATGTCAGTTCCCAGTTAAATTATCTGTTCCCCATTCCCAAATAAATCGCTGGTTAGGTTGAACTTGTGGGACCTGATCCCAGCTTGTTTCCCCTCTAAATTGATACTACTTAATCAGTTGCATCGCACTGAGAAAATTGTTGGTTAATTTTTTCTTCCTTAAAATTTCCATTAAAAACCTTCCCCCAAAAATTAGTTTTTATATATTGAGAATTGAACTGCCTTTTCCGCCAGCACTCTCATACCCCTTGGGGTTAACGGCCATGTTTGTCTGGTAATTTTGTGCCTGTACAAAATTCTGGCTCACCGGCAGATATTGTTGAAACTCCTTTCCAGTTTCATATTCGTCATACTAGCAGCAGTGCCTTAGTCATTCTGGTTTGCCGTTTGGGTGCTCTGGCGCCTTGGCTGGCAGGCCAGTCTAATTCTTACTTGATGTTTGCCTGACATAATCTACAACCATTATTCTTTGCCATTTCCACCTTTCTTATATATATTGGCACAGCAATGGTCCCTCCTTTTCAACTGAACCAGGTTTTCAAGGAGATTTTCTCTGGCCACAATAGTCCAGTACCACTCAAAACTTCAAACCCACACCCCATAGTTTCCGCAGCTATTCTGCCCATGTCAGCACAATCTGACATCCCGACTTGCAATGAGTTTACCTCCCACAAAAGCATAGTGGTTTCCCCTGACCCCACTACCATCTCTTTTGGTATCACTGGATTCATCCACAACTACCAATAAAGAGTACTCCGCTTACTTCTTAGTAACCATGAAGATTTGTGTTTGGTCCCATCATGTCTCCTTTGAGGCCCTGGTGGACACTGGAGCCGCGGGAAAATTTATGAGTGTAGAACTGGCCCAGCAATTGGAACTTGCCCTGGATGCAGGTCCCCCAGTGATGGTTGCGTCGTCAGCCTCCCAAACCTCATACCTGATACGCCGAACAGTCACATTTTCAGTACCAGTTCAGCTTCTGCGACCACTTTTTGGCTATGCCAAACTTGGTGTTTCCAGTGATATTAGGAGTGGGATGGTGGCGCTGGCAACATGTCAAGATCCACCTGGAGTCTAACATGCTGTCATCTACTAACGATCAACTGAAGGTTGAATTCCCCCTAGTTGACACTCTTAAGAAAGCTCAAGGCCGAAGTTCTATTACATATCTCGTCTCCCCTAAGGCATACCATCCAATTTCCCAGAAAGTTTTATGCGCTATCAAAGCATTTTTGATTCTGAAAAGTTGGATTGTTTGCCTTCCCACACTAGATTTAACTGTGGTTTTAGTAAGATGGTGGAGTTGGTGAATATCAACTGCCTGTTGTATCCCCATACAGAAGAGGAAGAGGCTGCACTCAACACCTGGCTGGAAAATATGTTGAAAAAAGGGTGGTTGTTCAAGGAGACCTCACCAATCACGTCTCCCATCATCTTTGCTAAAAAAGCCAATGGTTCTCTCCGCCCCTGTGTGGACTATGGACACTTAAATAAAATCACAGTTTCTGATCCCTACCCCTGCCTTTAGAACAGATAATAAGCCAAGCAATCGCCAAATCTCAGGTGTTTTCTAAGCTGGATCTCATCAATGCATTCAACCAGATTTGGGTAATTAAAGGGCAAGAATGGTTTACAGCAATCTGGATGAAGCGGGGCATTTTCCAATTCCGTGTGATGCCCTTTGGGCTGAAGAATGCTCCCACTACGTTTTAACGCATGATTGACAATGTACTTGGTGACCTCCAGTTTACCTTCGCAGTTGCATATATTGACAACATTCTGGTTCATTACCCAACTCCTGAACAACATGCTACTGACCTGGAAGCAGTTGTGGCCGCCTTGCATATAGCAGGCTTGTTCGTCAAGCCTTCCAAGTGTGAGTTCTATAAGGAGGAGGTTACCTTTCTCAGAAACCTCATCCTTAAAGATGGTTACACAATCCCTCCCAATAAGTTGGATGCTATCTGGGAATGGCCAACCCTGACTAACCAGAAACAACTTCAGAGTTTCTTGGGAACCATCTTTTTCTTAAAAAGTTCTCCCCAGCACTTTCCCAGCTTGCTGCCCCACTCCACCTCCTTACAGGGAAAAATGTACCGTTTTGCTGGACAGCCAAATGCCAACTGGCGTTCAAATTGATTTAAGAAGTGTTTGTATCCCCTCCCATTTTGAAACACGCCAATCCCACCAAGAGGTATATTGTTGTATGTGACACTTTATTGGTAGCCGTGGGGGCAGTGTTGCTCCAGGAACACGATGGCTTGGAACACCCAGTCGCCTACTTTTCCCAAAAGTTCACCTCTATGGAGCAGTATTGGGCTATTTATGACAAGGAGTTGGCAGCTGTTGCATGGGCCTTAACTCATTGGAGGTACCTGTTACAGGGTACTCAACATGAATTAAAAGTCCGCATGGATCACCAAGCCCAGTTTTACTTTTGTAAACCCCAAAACTGGCAGATTGGCAAGCCCAAACCTATTGGGACCTGTGCGGTTTTAACTTCAAATATGAATTTATCAAGGTGCACTCAATGTACCTCCCAATTTTCTCAGCTGCAGCCCCATCCACTTTTCCACGGATCTGGAGGAAGTGGATCTCATTACCATGATTCCTACCTCCAAAATCCTGTCAATTGTCCCCCCTGTCATTTCTTCCATTGCTCTGGCCCTCGACGCTCTGTTAGTTGCTCAGGTCTTAGCCAGTCAAACGGCCTGCCATGAGGGCATGGAGCTTGTCGAGCAGTTATCTCACTAGAAGCATAAACAATCCCTATACTCATTGAAGGAGGGTATTATTTATTTTCAGTCTCGCGTTTGGGTTCCCCCCTCCTTCTGAACTGAGGTATTCCGCGCACATCACAATCCCCCCATGGTTGGTCATCCTGGTACTAAGAAATGCATTGATTTGATCAAATGGACCATAATTGGGCAGGTTTGACAAAAGAAGTTCCGGCCTGGATTGCCAACTGAGTTACTTGTACTCGGGCTAATTCAGACCACTCTGGTAGAAATGGTCTTTTACACCCCTTACAGCAGGCGGAGGATCCATGGATGTTGGTGTCTGTGGACTTTATTGTCGAACTCCCCTGCTCTAATGGGTTCACAGCAGTGGTGGTGGTGGTGGATCATTTCACAAAATTTTCCCTCTTTATTCCTTGCCATTCCACGATTACGTTGGAGGAGACTGCCCGCCTTTTTGTGCATCAAACGTTCTCAATGTTTGGTCTCCCACAGGAGATTATTAGTTACCATGGTTCACAGTTCACAGCGCGGTTTTGGAGTGAACTCCTATCTATCCTAAAAATATCCCCCTGCCGTTCTACAGCGTACCATCCCCAGTCTGATGGACAGACTGATCGAGTCAACCAAGTCCTCAAACATTACCTGTGTTGCTATGCTGCAGCCGCACAGGACACCTGGGCCAATGACCTTCTTCTTGATTAATTCGCTTATAACAATGGAACGCATGTGTCTATGGGATTTTCGCCCTATGAAGTGACGTTAGGTTACACCCTTTGTTTTTGGTCAGACCTTGCTTGTGGCCTGAGGTCCAAGCTGCCGCGGATCATGATGAAAATATTAGGTCAACTCAATCCTTGGTGCGGGAACACCTCAACAAAGCTATTGATGACTACAAGAGGTTTGCAGATTGTAAGCAGCTCCTGGGTCACAATATAACAGTGGGCTCCTATATTATGATTGATATCCGCCAATTCTGTATTTAAGCACCTTCTCATAAATTTGCAAATAAGCGTTCCAGCCCCCATTTAGTGAAAGAGGTCTTGGGTAATGATGCGTTCTGGTTGAAGCTTCCGGCTCACTGGAAACAGCATCACATCTTCCAATTTTCCCAGCTATTTCCTTTCAAGGGTATGGTCCCTGCAGAACCTGAACTGATCATCATCAAGGATGCAGAAGAGGCTGAGGTGGAGAACATCCTGGCATCCCACAAGTCCCGCTAGTCCATTCAATATTGCATGGCTTGGAAAGGCTATCCCACTTATGAGGACAGTTGGGTCAAGGCACGCGATTGTGCAAACTGTATGGAATTGGTCACAGCATTTCACAAAACCCATTTCAATGCTCCCCACCCTTCCCAAAAACCTGCAATGGTAATGGCAATCAAGTTACCCAAGGCGCACAAGAATGTGGCGCTCATGCAGTTTCCCAGTGGTGGGGCCCTTCCTTTGGAAAAAGGAAAGGGTAATGTAAGTCCCAGGAAACATCCTCTAGGCGTTGATTGGGCCATTTTCCCATTCCCGAGCAAGAATGCATGGAAGAGGATGGCTGTACCCCTCGTTACTCAGGGCAATCACGCTCACATGGTAGATGAGCGCTGGGTAACAGCTCTCCCACTTTTAACCCCATTTCCAGTACCCACACTCACCTCAGCAGAACTGCTATGGGGATTAGTGAAATCTGTGCTGAGATCACCAAAATGAAATTGATCAGAACTAATTTGAGCGGCACTCAGCCTGATTCTCAGATGTTAAATGTTTGAAAAGGTATGAAGACCAATCTATCAACCAGAATGCCCGATGGTTGCGAACTAGTTAGCATGACAATCAAAAAATCATCCTCTTCCCAAAATTTTTGGGGATGATCCCCAATGGGCAGGTAACATCATTGAACACCATCAACGAGGGTTTGAAGCTCCCTGCTGGAAAATTGGGCGTTGCGCCTGATGCAATGCTACTGACCAAACGAATGGCCCAATGACCAAGCACGGGCAGGTTGGACATCCCAAACCTGTTCCCAACCAAATGGGCCCACCCTTATGTGGGGTGGCCTTGGGGGTTTCTGCTGCTCGTCAGGCTAAACGCCGTCATGCCAACCATTGGAAATGCAGATGAGCCTTGGTTCAGATGTTAGAGGTGAACCAACAGCGACTTGGCCTGCAGCCAAATTCTTTGATGTCAGTTCCCAATTAAATTATCTGTTCCCCATTCCCAAATAATTCGCTGGTTAGGTTGAACTTGTGGGACCCAATCCCAGTTTGACCCCCTAATTTGACTTATTAATCAGTTGCATCGCACTGAGAAAATTGTTGGTCAATTTTTCTTCCTTTAGATTTCCATCAAAAACCTTCCCCAAAAATTCAGTATTTATATGTTGAGAATTAAAACACCTATTCCGCCAGCACTCTCATACCCCTTGGGGTTAACGGTCATGTTCATCTGTATTCTATTTTGTGCCTGTACAGAATTCTGGTTCACCAGCAGATATTGGTGAAACTCCTTTCTGGTTTCACATTCATTGTACCCAAAGCAGTGCCTTGGACATTCTGGTTTGCCATTTGGGTGCTCTGGCACCTTGGCTGGCAGGCCAGTCTGGTTATTACTTTCTATTCGCCTGAAACAAGTGCCTTCCTCTGTTCACCAGTTTAAGTTTTGTGATCATTTTTCAGCAATGCCAAACTTGTGTTCCCAGTAATTATGGGTGTAGGCTGGTGGTGTCAGCATCATGTAAGGATTCACCTTGGGTCTAAAATGTTGTTGTTATCACCGTTCAGATGGAGGACGAGTTTCCTTTACTGGATACTATTACCAAAACTATAGGTCGCAGTTTGATCACTTCCCATGGTCCCCCTGTGGGTCTCCCATTAGATTTTACAAAAGCGTTGATGGGGTATCAAAGTATTCATGACTCTGAGAAGGCTGACTGTCTTCCATTACATACAGAATTCAACTTGGGGTTTTGGACAATGGTTTAGGTAGTGAACATAAACTGCTCAATGTACCCACATACATCGGAGGAGGAGTTTTCCCTTAATACATGGTTGGACAACAGGCTTAAGAAGGGTTAATTCTTAAAAGAAACTTCCCATTTGTCTCTTCCATTGTATTTGCCAAGAATGACGATGGTTCCCTTCATCCCAGTGTGGATTGTGGTCATCTTAATAAGATCGTGGTCCACAATCCCTACACTCTGCCTTTGGAACAAATAATAAGGCAAGTGATCTAAAAATTGCATGTGTTATCAAAAATTGTTATTGTTAATGCTTTTAAATCAAATTTTGGGTGAAGGAAGATCAGAGATGGCTTGCCACGATCCGTACAAAATGGGGTATCTTCCAATTTTGAGTGATGCCTTTCAGGCTAAAAAATGCACTATCCACATTCCAGAGAATGATTGATAGTGTGCTAGGGTGATCTTTAATTCACCTGTGCGGTGACGTACATCAATGATATCTTGGTACACTCTACTAATACCAAACAACATGTAAAGGACTTGGAGTCAGTAGTGGCTGCCTTACATAAGGTGAGATTGTTTGTTAATCCCTCAAAATGCGAGTTTTACAGGGAAAATGTTACCTTCTTGGGCAATCTCATCTTAAAAGATAAGTACTCTATTCCCACAACAAGTTGGACGCCATCCATGAATGACCAACTGCAATGATTTAAAAGCAATTGCAAAGCTTTTTGGGCACTATCATTTTCTTAAAATTCACCCTTGCCCTATCCCAGTTAGCCTCCCCACTTCAACCACTCACGGGTAAGAGTGTCCTTTTAGTTGGACGCCTGAGTGCCAGCAGGCATTTTAGTCGATTAAAAGTGTTCCTGTCACCCCCATCTTAAAACATGTGGACCCTTCCAAACCCTAAGTTGTAGTATGTGATGCCTCATCTTTGCAGTGGGGGCTGTTTTTGCTTCAGGAGAACGATGGATTGGAACATTCAGTTTCCTATTTTTCCAGCAAGTTCTTTCGCACTGAACAGTTCCAGGCCATCTACAATAAGGAGTTGTAAGCCGTATCATGGGCCTTGACCCATTGCAGTATCTCTTACAGGGTGCTCAGCATGAGTTAACAGTGCGCACGGATCACCAAGCTCTTCTCTACTTTTGCAAGCCACAGATGTTGGCCCACCAGCAGGCTCAAACCTATTGAGATTTGTGTAGTTTCAACTTCAAGTATGAGTTTGTAAAAGGAGTGTTGAATGTTCTTCCCGACTTCCTAAGTCATAACCCCACACATTGCCCTGCTGACTCAGATGAGGCGAGTCTGGTCACAGTCATCCCTCCCACCCAAATATTATCCACTGTCCCTTCCATGGTTTTGACAGTGGACTTAGCTCTGGAAACTCCCCTCATCTCATGGGTCTTGGCAGCGCAAACGTCCTGTGTGTAAGGGGCAGACCTTCTGTAGCAGTTGTCCCTCCCTGCGTCAAAATATTCCTTGTATTTTATAGCTGTGGAACTCATTCAATTTTGGTCAAGGGGTTGGGTTCCTCACCTCCTTTGAGATAAAGTAATTCAGGATCATCACGATCCTCCCACAGTTGAACATCCATAAACAAGAAGTGTTTCACTTAATCAAGCGCACCTATAATTGGGTGAGCTTATCAAAAGATGTTCCAGCATGGAATGCAGATTGCATAACTTGTTTGGGCCAAGTCAGATCAGTATGGGAAGAATGGTCTTCTTAATCCCTTACAACAGGCAGAGGGTCCACGAACAATAATGTCCATGGACTCTATCATTGAACTCATCAGTTCCAATGGATTACAGCAGTAATGGTGGATTTGGCCGCATCAAAATTTTCCTTAACTATCACTTGTTCCTCCACTATTACTTAAGAGAAAGCCTCTCATCTTTTTGTGCGCCATGTGTTCTCAATGTTTGACCCACAGGAGTTTGTCAGTGACCGCGGGCCCCATTTCACAGCTCAATTCTGGAATGAGCTCTTGGCAATCTTAAAGATTACGCCCTGTCGCTCCACTGTATACCGCCCACAATCTGATTACCAGACTGAACGGATTAACCAGATTCTGGAAACAATATCTGCGGTGCTACGCTGCTGCTGCGCAGGATACTTGGGCTGATGACATTCCACTCACGCAATTTTCATATAATAATGGAACACATGCCTCCACTAGATTTCCCCATATCAAGCGGCTTTGGGGTAGCCCTGTCATTTCTGGCAGGTCTGTGTCTTCTCTAAGAAGTAACTACCACTGCTGACCATGTCCAACATATCTGGGAAACACAGTCCTTAGTTCAGGAGCATCTAAATAAGGCTATAAGTGACTACAAGCAGTTTGCAGATCAGAAGAAGCTCCCAGCTCACAAAATCAAGGTGAATAATATGTCATGCTTGACATGCGCCATTTGCAGACGCAGGTCACCTCACATAAGTTTGCAAGCAAATGCTTGGGTACCCATTTGGTGGAGGAAGATTTGGGTAATGGCACTTTTCATCTGAATTTGCCACCCCACTGAAAATAACAACCAGTCTTCCATGCGTCCCAGTTGTCCCCATTCAAGGGGCAGTCCCTTTGGAACCAGAGTCAGTTGTAATTGAGGGTGTGGATGAGGCTGAAGTGGAGAGAATTTTTGCTTCCCATAAATCTTGGCGATCTATCCAAAAATTCGTCACGTGGAAAGGATATCCATCCTATGAGAACAGTTGGGTCAAGGCCTGAGATTGTGCAAGCTGCCTGGAGCTAGTCGAGGCTTTCTATACCTCGCACAAAAGTTTCCACTTTAATGGCAATTAAGTTGCCCAAGGCCCACAAAGATGTGGCTCTCACAAAGTTCCCCAGTGGTGGCGCCCCCCTTTGGCAAAAGGGAATGGTAATGTAAGTCCAGGGGAGCGTCTCCTCTGCCTGAACTGAATTGTGTTCCCATTACCAACAAAAAAGGGGCCTAAAAAGGCAACTGTCCCTCTTGTCACATGTGGCAATCTTGCCCTGTGATAGATGAGCGATGGGTAACAGCCCTTCCCTTAAATATCCCGCCATCTGTCCCCGCAATTACATCCACTGAATTAGTTTTGCAAATTAATGAAATTTACGTCAAATTATAGGAAAACATCACTCCTTTAGGCCAAAAGGACCTTACAAAGTTAACAACTTTGAGCCCTTAAAATTAAGACCTGGAAGTCTAGAATTCTTAGCAACAAAGCCCTATGGGTTTACACTTTCAGTGCATAAGAAATCTAGTGTCAGATTCTTGGCAAAAATTCTCCAATGGCATTGGGGTATTTAAATTGTTGTCATCAGTTTGAAACCCGCTTCAAAAAAATTGGGGACAAAGCCTGATGGGTGGGTACCTCTTAATAAGAATGTGACCAGCAAAATTCCTTGGATAAACTAACAAATGGCATCAGGCCATTGGGCAATGTTGTGCCAATTTAAAACTCCTTTTAAAAACTTCAAGAACAAAGCCCAATTGGACATGTACCCTTATCACTGAATGTTGCTGATAGTCCAGAATTCTCCCCTCAAAAATTAGATTTGTCATTTATTGCATCTCTCTTGCAAAATGGGCACCATAGCAACAGGAATGGGTGGGTGGATATCCTAAGCCTGTTTCCAACCTCTTGAGACTGCCCCTAATGGGGTGGCCTTGTGATGTTCCTGTTACCCATTGAGCAATATGCCATTGCGCTAACCATTAGAATTGCAGTAAAACCACAATTGGGCATCTGAGGTTGAACCATTAGCAACCCAGCCTGCCGCTGACAAATTCAAAGTTGGTTCAAAGTAAATTCATTTTTCCACCATTTGAAGTTCGCCAGGTTAGACAAATCCTCAAGGGCCCTGATCCTGGTCTTTACTAAACTATTCCCTAAATCAATCATCTATTTAAACAGTTATAACACACTGAGAAAATTGACAGTTGATTTTCTAATTTTACAATCCAATTAAATCTTGTTTACTGATTTTCATTTTTATTTTTAAATTTATTGTGGGGAAGGCTGACCATGGGACGGACACTTCCGAATATGACTCAGGAAAGATAAACTTTGTACCAGGGGAGGCGCCCCAGAGAAGCGATGCTATCTCTTGTTGCCAGCGGGAACGCCACTTATGGGGAGGGGGAGGGAACGTGTGAAGGGGCCGTAGCCACTACTGAGCACGAGTGGAGGAAGGGGTCTGATTTGATGAACCAGACTGGGAACCAGGAGGAGACCAGCTGTTGGCGACGCGGTGGGAGATATCCAAACATCCACGCTTGAAAGTAGTCCACCAAATGAGACCGGAATCTGTGGACAGCTTCTGGGAGGGTGGGGATGGAGCCAGCGATGGAATCCAAGACAATCGTGTGGATAGTCCACATGACGATTGCAACCACCAGAGCACGGAGGGAGGGTGGAAAGGGGGAGGCCATTGATGAAGCAAACATATCTCTTGACAGACTGAAGGGATGCGTTTGATCCTGGCCCAGCAGACGTTGAACTTCGCGCCATATCACTTTAGAGGTGGGGCACTTCTCCAGGCGGTGGAACAGCGTTCCATACTGTCCACATACGACACAGGATGAGTGTAAAGCGTTAGAGCGCTCAGCTGTACGATACACACGCCTCAGGCAGCGCCACACATGGGAGCGGACTTGAGGCTACAACAGAGGATGGTGTGCGTATTTCCAGATAGTCTTTTGGGTCTCAGTGGAATAAGGGATGTCCATCATGTCCAGGTAGTCCACCCTGGATAGGACTTGGGGTCGAATGGGGATCACGCCATCATGGATGGTAGCCCCTGTACCTCTTGTGTGAACTGAAGAGAGGGGCGGCCTCTTTGGGTTGTATGTCCATTAATACGAATTCTCCACTATGCGCTTCGCATGGAGAGTAGGATTCGTTTGTAGTGGGTTTTAGTCCCGTGAGGACCTGTGGCCGATGTGTGTGATGCGAGGTATTTCATCAGGGAGTGGGGGTTTGATGGATTGTTGAGGCCCAAGGCTCGGGAGAAGTTGGAGTGGGCCGCGCGGGACCAGTGTTGGGATGGGAGTGTAGGAGCGGTGATGGCTGCGATCCAAGTGCCCAGGATCTTGGCAGCATGGGCTTTGAAGTCAAGCAGGCCCATGCCACCATGATGATGAGGGCCAAACATGACCTCTAGCCGTACTGGTGGAGGGCGGCCTGACCAAATCCATCCTTACAGCAAAGCAAACAGGGATTTGAAGAAGCTTGGTGAGAAGGGGATGGCATGGGCTCCGAACCAGACTTTGGATAGGAGCATAGAGTTGGCAAGAACAACCCTGCCAGTGAGGGTAGTAGGGTGGGCTCTGAGAGAGGCGATTCACTTCATCACGTTGTCGAGTATACGGCATTCCATTACTGCTGACGCATATCCGCCTGACTCTATCCACACGCCCAGATGGCGCACTGGTCCTATGGTAGGACGTGGCATGAAGGGGAGCACCAGTGGAGCGGTGTGTGTTGAGTTAGTAAGGCGTGGACGTGGGCGAGCAGATGGGCTGGGTTGGGAACTACTTGCTGGGGCCCAGCAGTTCTAAAACCGACCAAGGAGGATGATTTCGGTTTTGGAGGCGTTCAGTGCCGCGTTGCTTACCCGGGAATATTCCTGGATGAGGGCTTCAAGCGCGCATGCATCTTTGTCATTAGACAACCCCACTACGCAATCATCTGCAAATGCCATCATAATGACTGGGGTTTGGCCTGGCACATGGACCCCAGTGAGTTGGGCATTCACATTTCGCAGTAGTGGGTCAAGGCTGAAGTTGTATAAGAGTGGGCTGAGGGGGTCCCCTTGTCGCAGGCCCCTTTGAGGGCGGACTGCTTCCGTTAGGAAGCCTGGGCCATGCACTGCCATTGTCGCAGATTCCGTGAGCAGCATCACCCAGTTTATGAAGTGGGGGGTAGGCGGAATTGATGGAGGCAGGCCCTAAGGTATTCCCAGTTTACTCTATCATAGGCCTTTTGTTGGTTCAAGAAAACAAGTGCCCCAGAGGCTGTGGACTGACATACATTAGCCACAGAGTGCACGTTATCCCAAATCGACCTTCTGGGGATGAAGCCTAATTGTTCTGGGGAGATGGTGGCAGATGCTACAGTCCCTAAACGGTTAGCCATAATTTTTGTTAATATTTTGGTGTCTGTGTTTGTTAGAGAAATGGGGCGCCAGTTGGCTAAGTCAAGCTTATCCCCTTTCTTGAAGAGTGTGACAGTAAAGGCCTCATGTCCTCCTGGTATGAGGCGTGTTTCCAACAGGCTTTGGTTAAGTGAGGCTAGCAGCAATAGGGATATATATGAAATATTTTTTGTAGAACTCATATGGAATGCCATCTGGGCCTGAGCATTTTCAGTTTGGCGCACCATGTATGGCTGTCCATAATTCGTTCAGAGTAATTAAATTCATTATTTCCGGGTATTGGAAAATGGTGCGGATATGAGCTCAGTCGAGAAATTCTGCCACTTCAGCGGCTGAATTGGTTCAGCTCAGTACAACTCAGAGTAATATTTTTGCATTTTGATTGCCACTTCAGCTGGCGTATCCGCAATGAAGTCATCCAATCTTTGCACCTGTGTGCAGGCCACACTCTGGCATGGTGCAAAATTTTTTTAAAAAGTATGCGGTGCACTTGTTGCCTTTAGTGATGCGTGTGGCCCTGTATTGGACAAAAACCCGATGTTTGTGTTGTCTTTCAAGTGCATTGAGGTGGGCGGCTGCCTCCGCCCACTTCTGGCCCCATGCAGGGCTTTATCCTGTAGCTGGAATGTTGGACTCCAAGTGGGCCAATTCCGCCAGAGCGCGCAAGATAACTGCTGATGTGGCTCGTGAGCATCTGGAGGAGAGATGGCAATAGTGGCAGATGGTGTCCTCTTTGAAAGTTGCCCATGTGGAAATGGAGTCCACACAAAATGGTGCAACAAATGATTTCGCCAAAGTTGCCTCTTCCACCCATGTGGAAAATCCTGGTGACGCGAGCTCAGGAAGGCGGATTTTGCACCAATGTGGGGCCTTTGCAACTGTGACGGATAAGTGGTATGTTATTGAGACCAGTCAGTGGTCAGAGAATTCCATTTTTGTTGTTTTGAAGTGGGAGATAGGGGTTGGAATTTTTCTGGCATTAGAATAAGGTCGATGCAGGTCATGGACCTTAATTGGCCATTGTGGATGTGGGGACATGTCATGTTTTTGAGCAGTGGGGCACGTCACTGCAGCACATCCATTAACCCAAGGTGGCTTTTAGAACGCGTAGTTCTACGTGACCCTGTGGGGCGTGGGGTGAGGGCAGCCACCAGTCCGTTGGTGAGGTTAGACAACAGTTCATGTCACCAACTAGGAAAGAATTAGGGGGTAGCGGGAGGGATTTGACTGACGAGAAAAATTCCTGACGCTCGTGTGCACCGTTTGGGGCATAAATGTTGACGATTGTGTGCGTAACGTCAGCCCACGAGAAGGTGACTATGAGCACTCAGCCATTTAGGAATGTTTCTGAGGATGTGATTTGAAAAAATTATTTTTCCGAATTAGAACCCCACAGTGCTTTGACCAATAGGATAGGGATGGGAGGAGCATTGTTTTCCAAGCTTCCTCGGAACCTCATGGACAGTGGGACTCCTGGATGGCCAGGATATCTACGGGTAAATTGTGTTGTATAAAACTCAGTTTCCTAGCCCAGGACTGGGAGGCCTTGAGTCCAGCGATATTCAGCGTCCCTAGAGTGAAGGTTTCCCCCATTGCACCTTAGGTGCGAGGGGGTGGGCCCCTGGGCCCACCAGCCTCTTCAAGGTCCCCACGGGCTTTCACAGCAGCGCGGGTGTTAGCAGCAACGCTATCAGGGTTTTTGTTAATTTTTGTGGAAAGAGTCGCGTTAGCTTTGGTCTTCGCTTTTTGTTTTCCCAACATCGGACAAATTTTTTGCGGTGCAGATAAGTTTGGTGCACCGTCAAGTGGGGCAAAATTTTTTTTTCAATTGGGATAGGTCCCAAGTCAGTTTCAACTGGAGCTTGGGTGCAGCGATTGGGTGAGATCGAATCTCCCATCAGATCCTCAGATTGAGTGGCCCACTTGGCATGGGCCTCCCAATCTGATTGGGTGATGGATTCCTGAGTCACTTCCGCCATGAAGGTCTCCATGTCCTCCTGGCGTTGTGAGTGTGGGATGGTGGTGGTGGCCTTGGCCGCTTCCCTGGCTGCAGCCCTATGGGCCTGCTTGGCCTTCTTCCACTCCTGCGGGGAGATGGGCTTTACCAATAGTTACCAGCCTTGTGCTCCCCATGGGAAAGCCTCCTTGGTGCTTGCGGTTGGTTCATAGTGCGCCTCTCCGTTGGCCATGGCTGCCAAGGGGTGCTCTTGGAATGTGATGCCCTCCTTGGTGGGGCATGCATGCACCTTATGGCTGAACGCATCACAGTGGGTGCAAATGGGGGGCGCGCTGTCCACGGTTACCCATAATGGGTGGGTGGTATGCCCTGCAATGTCAATAAAGGTGGAGTGCAGGATCTGGGTTAGGTCCTTTGTGATCTCCTCAGTTGGGGTCAGAACTGCAATTGCTTTGCTGGTACACAGGTGTGGCATCAGCGTAAAATGTTTCATTTCGAAAGATTGTATTTCGCCATATATGGCGAGACCATCTTTCAGGTGTTGCTCCAAAATGTCACGTTTTACCGTAGTAGGCAAAAAGTCAAACGTGAGGAAAATTTGGTTTGATTTTGTCCATCTGGTGCATTTGGTTTCAATGACTCATTGCCCTTCAGGAAGGTCAACCACTATGCGCACCGCTGCAGCCTTGTCTGTTGCTATTTTGCTTTTGAAACCCAGGTCCAGCCAACCGCGTGACATGGAGTGAGGTGCAACATACACCGCGGTCAGGAAAATTTTGTGTACATCTTCACAAAATTTTTCCCATAAGGCCGTTTTAGGATGTCCAGATACACACGGACTCCAAATTCCACCGACGAAAGTGGCTGGGAGTGTGGCGTGTTGATGTACTGGTTGCATCATGATTGCCACGCGAGTATCTCCGGGGAAATTGTGACCGCCAGTTTTTTGAGATTTTTTTCTATTCCGCCAGATTCTCCGGGGCGTTTTCAAACGTTAGAGGCCGCGGGCCTTCCACCTGCTCCTCTTGCCTTGCTTGACCAACTGCTCCCAGACATGGGCGCAGACTAATCTCCTCTATGAGATTATCAAACTAGATTGAGTCTTGAATTGAATAGGCTGCAAAAGTGTTTTTAACGAGAAAGAAAAGTTTGATTTTCATTTTTATGATAAACACAAACCACCCAACCTGATCCAATTTTTTCCAATTCATGAACTCATGGTTCTTTGAGCCATGATTTCCTAAGTTTGTTGCTAGGTTTATTTTATCATTCATGACCTATTGGCACTTGCTGGCAAAACACTTCCAGATCAACTAAACTTCGTATAACCATCAGTGCTTCTGACATTTGGGCTTGCCTTCTGAGTGTTCAAGCATCCATACTGGCAGGCCAGTCTAAACTTAACTTGCCGTGTTCATGACAGGTTGATCCCTTTTGAAGTATTGGGGAATAATCCTCAATAGTATTATTATTGGTTTTGATCTGCGGAATATGAGTTTAACGCCAACTGCCATTTGTGAGCCATTGTGGGATTTTCCAGCAGAAAGCTGATGCATTCATTACAACCATCTAATGTCCTAGTTTGACACTGAATACTAATCATGGCAGATTGTGGGAATTTTTGGCGGAAGGATGAAGGTTTATACTAATCATCAGACTATGATTTTGCTGTCTTATTCAGAGTACTAGCAACTCATGCCAAAGATGCTCAAAGTTATCTTTAGAAATAGAAGTATATATAGTACTAAAAAAAGAAATAGAAGTATATATTTGACTATTCAGTGACTCATGCTGAGCATGAGGCGACCTAATATCTAGTGATTGGGACAAGAAGAATGGGAGGGACTTGCTACCACGGATGAATGACGATTGGTTAGCACCAGCTTAGATGACTGAGAGTTTTTCATAGGTGCAGTAGCCTAAAGTATAAATAGTCGTCCTTCCCTCCAAATAAAGATCTCACTTTTACCTACTTTCTATTTTTTTGAAGTAGCAAGAGTTACTAAAGTGAATAGTAATGGGACTGGAGATACCCAAAGTAGGCATGGGGTGACGCGCCTGGAGTGGCTGACGCTTCCAGCTCCCATACCTCAGTCCTACAAGGAACTAACGGGAACCTGGACAATCAGCCACCAGTTATAATGTGCTGCTGGCTGCCAGCCATGAGGGTGGTGCAGCGCGGGAGTACCATGGCTGCCCAGGATGGGGGATGGACACACTGAGGCACACCCAAGAGGGGATGGCGATTAATCATGAGGGTGGTGCAGCGCGGGAGTGCCATGGCCAACCAAGATGGGGGATGGACTCGCTAGGGCACATCCAAGAGGGACCATGGGTCTAAGGCGAAGATTTTGGTCTGCTGGGTTGGTGGGTTGGACATGGATTAGTAGGAGGTTGGTACATATATGAAGGCAAAACAGCAAAGGTCATTCAGTCTCCATACTGGTTGGCCTGGCACACTAGCAGAGCCCTATGTTTGGAAAACAAATTTTCCAATAAATTTTACTAATAAAACTCGGGAATATAGCATGAGTTTGGGCAGTTGGATTGCACTGACTGTGTGGCTGAATCCGTGGTACTATTTGGAGGTTCCCGCGCTTCCTACCTCTAATTTAGTTTAAAGTTTCACGTAGAGACTGGCCCTTTTATAGGCCTGGAGGAGGTCCCACTAAGTGAAAATATTTTCCAGCCCATTAAATGGGTCAAATATAAAGTTTTAACTTTTGGACTAATCCTATCTGCTACCAACCTTCCATCAGCCATTACGTCCAAGTGAGGCGAGTTTCAAAAGCTCTGATAGGTCAAATCCCAAATTTACATAATTCAGACATTACTTGTCTGATCTGAACTTTGAGCATTAATTATTTAAATATTAAGCATCAACCCTAAGAGGGTTCACTTCTTAACCCAACCACAATAACTAAAAATCTTATGAAAACCGATACTTTAAGTATTTATTATTTTATTTTGTATCAATAAGTGGTTTATGAACTCCCCTGAAAATATTTAATACAGCAGTAGAGAGTGAACCTTCTCCTGTGAAATTATTGTGGAAATTCAGGGCAGAATAGCACCTTTGAGCATCAAAATTCCCTGCATTCCACAAGTGGTGCTCACTACAGGGGATTCTGTACACTACAAATCTTTGTTAATATTGGAGGCGGTTGGGGTAAGCCACCATTACAACCTCCCCACAGCTTCTGAACCCAGGTTAGCCGCTGTAGAACAACAGCTAGCCAATGATCATTTTTAACTCAAAAAGATTGAAAAGCGCCCTTTTCATGGCGCCCCTCCATTGATTCAAAACCCCTCTTTGCGAGACAAGTTTGCCCCAGGTGAGAGTAGCATCACCTCGCTCCTCTATGTATATGAAACTGTTATGGAAGGAACCCCTAATGATCATAAAATTAAGTACTTACTCCCTTGCTTGAGTCTCCTGGCCCAAGAGATAATGGTTTTAAATATGGTCACGCTCAGCACCTGGGCGGAGGTGAAGGAAGCCCTTGTTGAAAAATTTGGTTCAACCCAAAGTTTACGTCAGAGGAAACAGGCCTTTATTTGCCTTAGCATGCAGAAGGAAAATCAATCTCCTCTTTTGTTGAACAATTCTATAGGGAAGCTCAGCCACTATTACTTGCGAAAATGCTACCTCTTGATGATGCTATACGGCCATTCTAACTGGCTTAGCTTCTCACCATCCTATAGCCCAGCATCTTATCTCCATTAAACGTCACCTTTGGACTATCTGTGATATCAAGGAGGTACCGCTGGAGGTTGCAGATATTTATAACGCTGAAGCTACTTCTGATGTTGGGTCAAACCCTCAGGCTCTGACCATTGTGAATTACTCAACTGTAACACCGCTGAAGGAGGCTATGATGATCCCTAAGGACCCCTATGATGGTTACTACTCTGAGCCCAACATCTGCGGTGCAGCTCAACCTGATCTTCCTCCGCCCAGCTAACCTGAGGTTCTCAAGCTATTAAGTCAGAGCACATCATAGTCAATAGGGAAGCGCTCCCCACCCCCACCATGCATCCAAGCTCATTTTTGTCAGCCAAGAAGCCCCTCCATGTGGTTCCAAAACCTGCTCTTAAGCCCAAACCCCTTTCTTGGGTGCCATTCGCCAAACTAACAATGGGTTAAATGACCAGGTCACAAAAGCTAAACAGCCTATTTTTAAAATTACACAACCGCTGATTGACCCAAAGATGGCATAGTTAAAGCATCCACCTCCACGATGCTATCTCCCTCAACCTC
Source organism: Massospora cicadina (assembly GCA_022478985.1). Taxonomy (NCBI): domain Eukaryota; kingdom Fungi; phylum Entomophthoromycota; class Entomophthoromycetes; order Entomophthorales; family Entomophthoraceae; genus Massospora; species Massospora cicadina. Next base: position 23,608 of record JAKSZP010009825.1, read on the forward strand.
TCATCCAGCTAGCTCTACTTTGAAACCTGTCTCTATGAGGAAGCACAAACCCCTACTTTTAAGGTCAAAAATCGAGCCATGAAAATTTCAAAGCCTCCCCCAAAAGTTAATAAGGCGGAGGAACAACCACAGAACCTATCCTGCCATAAGGGAAGTCATGAACCTATCTCATCCCCTATGGCTTCCCTAACCTGCATTAATAACTCCTCTGATGATGAATCTGGAGGGAGTTGTAAAGATGTGGGTCATTGTGTTTTAGAAGCCCCAGGTGAAGTGGAGGTACCTGACAGGTTGAAACTGGAGAGAGTGGATAAGTCTAGAATCCCCATCAAACTTAACTCCATTAAGCGTTGAGGGGTTTTATTGTCATTGACACTGCAGTGACGCTGACCCGCTCATTGCAACTCTAATCTGATCCACCCAGTGTGTTCATACCCTGCAGTCTATCCAGGAGAAATACCCTGAGACAGCCAAAAGAATTGCCTCTTCTCTCTAAATGAAGGAGGTTCTCGCTCTTTCCCCTTCTTGGGTGGAACCTTAACTAAAGTGGAGGTCGTTGTCAATGGAGTGCGGGTTAGGGCTATCTTTGTAAATGGGTCCCTGGTGAACGTGGTGTCAATAAAACTCATTAAAAAGATTAAGCTGGCCACTTCCATTGACTACATCCAGGAGATTAGAACTGCTGGTCTGTCCAACACCCAAGCTATTGGAGCCTACTCTCTCTTCCCATTTGTTTTGGGAAGCTCATCTTGTCAGCCCCAGCGATGACCTTGACCAATAATACCTATGATCTACTCATTGATACCCAATTCATGCTCGAATATGAAGTGATTTTAGCTTGAAGCAGGGCTATCTCTTCTTGCTCAACTAAGAGGTTCCTCAGATTCTGACCAATGATGAAATTAATAAAAAAGATTATGCTTGCATAATTGAGTTTACCTCTTCCGCCTTAACCCTACATTACATCACAGCAGGGCTATCTCTCCTTGCTCAACTATGAGGTTCCTCAGATTCTGACCAATGATGAAATTAATAAAAAAGATTATGCTTGCATAATTGAGTTTACCTCTTCCGCCTTATCCCTACATTACATCACAGCAGGGCAGAATACAAAAATGTTTCTAAATTCCTGGACGCACAAAATGGTATCCCTTTCTATGCCTCTGAAGAGGTAGTAATTAAATCGGGTGAACAACGGGTAGTTGACCCTAATATTACCTTACAAATCCCACACAACTTCTTATTGGACCTAATCAGCATTGATGGAGCTAGCCCTCTAGAACCCCAAGTATTGCCAGGAGTACTAGACCCATATTATCAACGACCTATTAATCTCCTTCATGGGGAATCTTACCAAGAAGGACATGGCCATAAAAAGCATCAGGAGATTGAAAGAGGCCTGATGGTCCCTATTGAGGAAATAAAAAAAGTTCATTGTATTGGGTCTATGGCAGATATGGGCCTACCCGCTGACCAATCGCTATGCACTCTACCTACTGTTTTAAATTTCTGATGAACTAACACCCGCTGAGCTTAACAAGGTCCATACCTTACTGGAGTCTTATAACGGTATCAATTCTAACTTTATTACTGATTTTGGACACATGAAAGGTTGGACGCATACCATTGATGTTGGGGATGATCATCCCACCTGATCTAAACCCTACCATAAATCAAAAGTTGAGGAGTTACAGATGTGGACGAAGCTAATACAGTTATAGGATGCTGGGTTGCTGGTGCCATCCCATAGCCCTTGGTCATCCCTCTTCTCCTGATAAAAAAAAGAAAAATGGAGGTCATAAGGTAGTTATGGACTACAATAAACTGAACAACTTAACCAAGAAGGATATTTATCTTACCCCACATTGATGACGCCCTAGATCAACTCTCCAGCTCAAACTTCTTTTCCGCCATGTATCTGGCTAGTGGTTATTGGCAAATAGACCTCTCTCCCCAGGATCAGGAGAAATGCGCTCTTATTTGCAGTGTGAGTCTCTTCTAGCCTACCCAACTACCGCAAGGATTATGTAACGCCCCCGCAACTTTCCAGAAAGCCATAGACCATATCTTGCAGGATATGAAGTTAAGTTGTGTCATCATTTATCTTGATGACATCATAGTGTTCTCAATAACCTTCGCCGAACACCTTGCTCACCTGAAGGCAGTGTTTCAGCGCCTACGTGAGGTCAACATCAAGTTAAAGTCCTCCAAATGCACATTTATACAAAAAAATTAGATTTCCTTGGGCACACAATCTCTCAAGATAGGATTGATCCCCTCCAAGACAAGGTTGAAGTTATAGCAGAAATGCCTGCGCCCAAAAACCTTCATGACATCCAGGTATTTTTGGGCATGATGAGGTATTACTTAATTGATTCCCAAATTTTCTCAGATTAGTGAGCCCCTCATACGCCTCTTGGCTAAAAACACTCCTTTCCATTGAGATGCTGAACAAAAAGCCGCTTTTGAGACTCTGAAGGAGCTATTAAACCAACGGCCAATCCTCCATCACCTTGACTATGGCAAGCCCTTCATGTTGTTCACGGATGCCTTTGACTATGCTGTTGGAGCTATCTTGGCTCAATTGGATGAGCATAGGGTCAACCATGCCATGTCTTACTTTAGCAAAAATGCTTTTAAAAGCTGAGCGCAACTACAGAGTCACTGAGAAGGAGTGCCTGGTTGTCCTTCTCACTGTCAAATACTACCTTCCTTTTCTATATGAGACTTCATTTAAATTGGTTACTGACCACGCCTCTTTTAAGTGGTTAAAATATAAAAGATCACACTGGGAGGTTGGCTCACTGGGCTCTTAAGCTCCATCACTACATTATGACCATTGATCATTGAGATGGGACGCGCCATATGAATGTTGATGGGTTGACGCGGCTGCCTGTCCTTCACCTTGAAAAAAGCTTTGCAGAGTGTTTGCATGATCTCTTAATGGCTCCTGACGCGTGGGCTGATGAAGATGAACCAGTACAGAAGATGCTAGCTTGGCACTACCGCAACACAAAGGTGAAGAGCGGGATTTTATATAACAAAGTAGGAGTAAAGTGGTTTCCCTATCTCCTACCATCAGAAAGAGTACCTGTCATCTTGAAATCTCACAGTATCATGTAGCATGGAAGTGTTCAAAAACCTACAAGTGGGTAAAAGAGCGGTACTACTGGGAGGGCATCGCGGAAACCATAACTGAAGTCTTGGATGCCTGCCTGACCTGTAAAAAACAATCCAGCTTCAAGACCCGATATCAGTATCAAACTATGATGCCCCAACAACGCTTCCACATTATAAGCTTGGATGTGACAGGTCCTTTATCTCAGACTACCGGTGGCAACCAATATATCCTGGTTGGAATTGATCATTTCACCTAATGGGCTGAAGCTGTTTCTCTCCCCGCTCAGACTTCTTAAGCCACGGCCACCTTCTTACACCGGTATATCTTCACCCAGCATGGGTGCCCTCAGGTCCTCCTATGTGACAATGGGAAAAATTTTACCTCTAAAGTGGTGAAGCTCCTTGCCACTTCCATGGGAACTCAACAACTCTTCTTGGACCCTTATAAACCATCCATAAATGGGGCTGTAGAAATAATTAATGGAGCCCTGACCTCTATACTCCACAAGATGGACAATTCAGACCCTTTCCACTGGGATCTTTACTTACTCAGTGCCCTCATGCCTATCAGATTAGCTACCATAGCATCATCAAGATGTCTCCTTTCCATGTGTTGTATGGGTGAGAACCAGGTATACCAGCTCTACTAGCCAAAGACTTTTTCACTGACAGAACTGACCCAGAACAAGCCATGAAAAGTTGGCCCAGCACATTATTCAACTACGAGCAGAGGCTATGACTAACTTGGATAAGTCTGTCACTAAAGAAGGACAAGCAGCTAATGAGCTTTGGGCCCTCTCCCTTCCTTCCAAGTATCAGACTCGGTACTGTATTACCACAACTAAATCACTTCAAGAAGTGAGAAGCTCAGTTCTATCTGAGAAGGGCTTTTTGTATTCACATATAAATGAGGGGACGAGTACTCTATCAAATCCCTTGCTTCTGGAGTCACTGTCAAGTGGGTCCATGGCCAGTCCTTGCATCTTTATTTACCCCCAAAACTCTTAAAGGGGGTAATGTTGACAATTAAAAGTCTAATATTATAAAATAGTGTTTTAAATGAATTAAGTGATAAAATTGGCCAAAAGACCCTGGTCAATTCTAGGTGGAACCCCTTGAATCAGGTTAACACTTTTAATAATTAAACTCAAGATAATAGCGCAAGTTTGGTTAGTTAGATTGCATTGACCATGCAGCCAAATTAGGGAGCCATTTGGAGGTCCCCCTGCGTCCTGTCTCCATTTAGTTCAAACTCCCATGTAGAAACCGGCCCCTTTTATAGGCCTGAAGGAAGTCCCACCAAATAATTTTTTTCCAGCCCATAGATTGGGTCAAATATATAAAATATTTCCCTAATGGACTAGTCCTACCTGCTACCAACCCTCCATCAGCCGCTCCATCCAAGTGAGTCAAATTTTATGAGCTATAATAGGTTGAATACCAATATTTCCTAATTTGAACATTACAAAGCTAATTTAAACTTTGAGCCTTGACATTTTAAATACTAAGCATCAACTTATTAAGAGGGTTTATTTCTTAACCCCCGCAATAACTAATAAATTTTTTATAAAAACCAATACTCTAGGTTTTTTATTATTAAGCTTATTAATAAATAGTCTTTGAACTACCCTGTAAATAGAACATCTAGTACTAAAAAAAATTAAAAGTTGGGACCATCTAGTACTAAAAAAAAGAACAACCCTGTAGATATTCAATCCAGAAGTAGAGAGTGAATCTTCTCCTGTGAAACTATTGTGGAAATCCAAGGAATAATAGCACCTGCGAGCATCAAAATCTCCTGGATCCCATACTTTGCTCAACTGTTTTCAGATGAATAGGCTCAAGTATTGCATACCCAAGAAAATTCCAGCCTTACTTCCTGTTGCTTATCTGTTTCAGATGAATGGGGTTGAGCATTTAAATACTTAAGTTGTTTCCAGTCTTGCTTTCTGTTGCTCATCTGTTTCAGACAAAATGGGCTTGAGCAGTTCATATTCAAATGGATTCCAGTCTTGCTTTCCATTGCTCAACTGTTTCTGATGAACAGGCTTAGCATTGTATACTTGAGCAGTTTCTGTCTTTATTCCCGTTGATTATCTATTTCAGAGGAATAGGCTTGAGCATTATATACTCAAAAAATTTTCAGATTTGCATCCTGTTGCTTGTCTGTTTATGAAGCTCATTATCCTTTTTCTTTTGTGCTTAAAGTGTAGATTGACTAAAGGATTGTTGTTTGGGTAGCATAATTGATTTTATAGTGAAAGTAATGCTTTGTAACAATTATTAGAATTTCACTTGGAAAAGCTGTTGGAATTCAGGGGATTGGGATGATCACTGGTGCTACCAGCCCTGTATTTCAACAATAATAAACAGGAGATGTTACAATCTCTGTTTCTGGGATAAATAATTTTTAGAGAATATTTGACCACTTTATATTTATAAATTAGAACTTTTGATTATTTTAAAAGTGATAGATCTTTGAGGATTACATTGATAATTCATGTGGGATCAAGAAGCAACTTCTTTTTATATTAATACTTAGTAATTAAATGTAACAAGACTTTTCTTTCTCGTTGCAAACACTTTTACAACCCATTCAATTCAAGACTAAATCTAGTTTGATAATCTCATAGAGGGGATTAGTCTGCGCCCATGTCTGGGAGCAGTTGGGCAAGCAAGGCAAGAGGAGCAGGCGGAAGGCCTGCGGCCTCTAACATTCAAAAATGCCCGGAGAATCTGGTGGAATAGAAAAATCTAAAAAAACTGGCGGTCACAATTTCCCCGGAGATACTCGCGTGGCAAGCATGATGCAACCAGTACATCAACACGCCACACTCCCAGCCACTTTTGTCGGTGGAATTTGGAGTCCGTGTGTATCTGGACATCCAAAAAACGGCCTTATGGGAAAAATTTTGTGAAGATGTACACAAAATTTTCCTGACCGCGGTGTATGTTGCACCTCACTCCATGTCACGCGGTTGGCTGGACCTGGGTTTCAAAAGCAAAAAAGCAGCAGACAAGGCTGCAGCAGTGCGCATAGTGGTCAACCTCCCTGAAGGGCAATGGGTCATCAAAACTAAATGCACCAGATGGACAAAATCAAACCAAATATTCCTCACATTTGACTTTTTGCCTACTACGGTAAAATGTGACATTTTGGAGCAACACCTGAAAGATGGTCTCGCCATATATGGCGAAATACAATCTTTCGAAATGAAACATTTTACGCTGATGCCACACCTGTGTACCAGCAAAGCAATTGCAGTTCTGACCCCAACTGAGGAGATTGCAAAGGACCTAACCCAGATCCCGCACTCCACCTTTATTGATACCACAGGGCATACCACCCACCCATTCCGGATAACCGTGGACAGCGCGCCCCCCATTTGCACCTACTGTGACGTGTTAGGCCATAAGGCACACGCATGCCCCATCAAGGAGGGCGTCACATTCCAAGAGCACCCCTCAGCGGCCATGGCCAGCGAAGAGAGGTGCACTACAAACCAACCGCAAGCACCAAGGAGGCTTTCCCATGGGGAGCACAAGGCTGCTACCTATTGGTAAAGCCCATCTCCTAGCAGGAGCGGAAGAAGGCCAAGCAGGCCCATAGGGCCACAGCCAAGGAAGCGGCCAAGGCCACCACCACCATCCCACACTCACAACACCAGGAGGACATGGAGACCTTCGCGGCGGAAGCAACTCAGGAATCCATCACCCAATCAGATTGGGAGGCCCATGCTGAGTGGGCCACTAAATCTGAGGATCTGATGGGAGATTCAATCTCACCCAATCGCTGCACCCAAGCTCCAGTCAAAACTGACTTGGGACCTATCCCAACCAAAAAATTTTTTTTGCCCCGCTTGATGGTGCACTGAACTTATCCGCACCACAAAAAATTCGTCCGACGTCGGGAAAACAAAAGCAAAGGCCAAAGCCAACGCGACTCTTTCTGCAAAAATTAACAAAAACCCCGATAGCATTGCTGCTAACACCCGCGCTGCTGTGAAAGCCCGTGGGGACCTGGAAGAGGCTGGTGGGCCAGGGGGCCCACCCGCTCACACCTAATGTGCAATGGGGGAAACCTTCACTCTAGGGATGCTGAATATCGCCGGACTCAAGGCCTCCCTGTCCAGGATAGGAAACTGAGTTTTTTACAAAACAATTTACCCGTGGATATCCTGGCCATCCAGGAGTCCCACTGTCCACAAGGTTCCGAGGAAGCTTGGAAAACAATGCTCCTCCCATCCCTATCCTTTTGGTCAAAGCACTGTGGGGTGCTAATTCAGAAAAACAATTTTTTCAAATTCACATCCTCAGAAACATTCCTAAATGGCTGAGTGCTTGTTGTCACCTTCTCGTGGGCCACTGTTGCGCAAACAATAGTCAACATTTATGCCCCAAATGGTGCACATGAGCATTGGGAATTTTTCTCGTCAGTCAAATCCCTTCCAACAACCCCCAAATCTTTAGTAGTTGGTGACATGAACTGTTGGCTAACCTCACATAACGGACTGGTGGCCGCCATCACCCCACACCCCACAGGGTCAAGTAGAACTACGCGTTCTAAAAGCCACCCTTGGGTTAATGGATGCACTGCCACGACATGCCCCACTGCTCAAAAACATGACGCGTCCCCACGTCCACAATGGCCAATTAAGGTTTATGACCCACATCGACCTTATTCTAACGCCAGTGAAATTCCAACCCCACATCTCCCACTTCAAAACAATGAAAATGGAATTCTCTGACCACCAACTGGTCTCAATAACATACCACTTACCCATCACAGTTGCAAAGGCCCCACATTGGTGCAAAATCCGCCCCCCGAGCTCGCGTCACCAGGATTTTCCACGTGGGTGGAAGAGGCAACTTTGGCGAAATTGTTTGTTGCACCATTTTGCGCGGACCCCATTTCCACATGGGAAACTTTCAAAGAAGACACCATCCGCCACTATCGCCATTTCTCCTCCAGGCGCTCACGAGCCACATCAGCAGTTATCTCGCATGCACTGGCAGAATTGGCCCACTTGGAGTCCAACATTCCAGCCACAGGATATAGCCCTGCATGGGGCCAGAAGTGGGCGGAGGCAGCCGCCCACCTCACCGCACTCAAAAGGCAACACAAACATCGGGTTTGTGTCCAATACAGGGCCACACGCATCACTAAAGGCGACAAGTGCACTGCATACTTCTTTGAAAAATTTTCACACCATGCCAGAGTGTGGCCTGCACACAGGTGCGAAGATCAGATAATTCCATTGTGGACACACCGGCTGAAGTGGCAATCAAAAAGCAAAGATATTACTCCAAGTTATACCGAGCTAAATTAATTCAGCCAGCTGAAATGGCGGATTTTCTTGACTGAGCTCATATCCACACCGTTTTCCGATACCTGGAAATAATGAATTTAAATTTAAATTTATTGCGGGGAAGGCTGACCATGGGATGGACACTTCCAAATATGACTCAGACGAGACAACACATAGTACCAGGGGAGGCACCCCAGAGAAGCAATGCTATCTCTTGTTGCCAGTGGGAACGCCACTTATGGGAAGGGGGAGGGAACGTGTGTAGGGGACGTAGCCACTATTGAGCAAGTGTGGAGGAAGGGGTCTGATTTGATGAACCAGACTGGGAACCAGGAGGAGACCAGCTGTCGGCGACGCGGTGGGAGATATCCAAACATCCACGCTTGAAAGTGATCCACCAAATGAGACCGGAATCTGTGGACAGCTTCAGGGAGGGTGGGGATGGATCCAGCGATGGCATCCAAGACAATCGTGTGGATAGTCCACATGGCGATTGCAACCACCAGAGCATGGAGGGAGGGTGGGAGGGGGAGGCCATTGATGAAGCAAACATATCTCTTGACAGACTGAAGGGATGTGTTTGATCCTGGCCTAGCAGACGTTGGACTTCGCGCCATTTTACTTTAGAGGTGGGGCACTTCTCCAGGCGGTGAAACAGCGTTCCATACTGGCCACACATGACATAGGATGAGTGTAAAGCGTTAGAGCGCTCAGCTGTACGATACACCCGCCTCAGGCAGCGCCACACATGGGAGCAGACTTAAGGCAGCAACAGAGGATGGTGTGCGTATTTCCAGATAGTCTTTTGGGTCTCAGTGGAATAAGGGATGTCCATCATGTCCAGGCAGTCCACCCTGGATAGGACTTGGGGTCGAATGGGGATCACGCCATCCTGGATGGGTAGCCCCTGTAACTCTTGTGTGAACTGAGGAGAGGGGCGGCCTCTTCGGGTTGTATGTCCACTAATACGAATTCTCCACTCTGCGCTTCGCATGGAGAGTAGGATTTGTTTGTAGTGGGTTTTGGTCCCGTGAGGACCTGTGGTTGATGTGTGTGATGCGAGGTATTTCATCAGGGAGTGGGGGTTTGATGGATTGTTGAGGCCCAAGGCTCGGGAGAAGTTGGAGTGGGCCACACGGGACCAGTGTTGGGATGGGAGTGTAGGAGCAGTGATGGCCGCAATCCAGGTGCCCAGGATCTTGGCGGCATGGGCTTTGAAGTCAAGTAGGCCCATGCCACCATGATGATGAGGGCCAAACATGACCTCTAGCCGTACTGGTGGAGGGCGGCCTGACCAAAGCCAAACTTGTAGCAAAGCATACAGAGATTTGAAGAAGCTTGGGGAGAAGGGGATGGCATGGGCTCCGAACCAGACTTTGGATAGGAGCATAGAGTTGGCAAGAACAACCCTGCCAGTGAGGGTAGTAGGGTGGGCTCTGAGAGAGGCGATTCGCTTTGTCACGTTGTCCAGTATATGGCACTCCATTACTGCTGACGCGTATCTACCTGCCTCCAACCACACGCCCAGATGGCGTACCGGTCCTATGGTAGGACGTGGCACAAAGGGGAGCACCAATGGAGCGGTGTGTTTTGAGTTAGTAAGGCGTGGACGTGGGCGAGCAGATGGGCTGGGTTGGGAACTACTTTCTGGGGCCCAGCAGTTCTGAAACCGACCAAGGAGGATGATTTCGGTTTTGGAGGCGTTCAGTGCCGTGTTGCTTACCCGGGAATATTCCTGGATGAGGGCTTCAAGCGCGCGTGCATTTTTGTTATTAGACACCCCACCACGCAATCATCTGCAAATGCCATCATCTTGACTGAAGTTTGTCCTGGCACATGGACCCCAGTGAGTTGGGCATTCACATTTCGCAGTAGTGGGTCAAGGCTGAAGTTGTATAAGAGTGGGCTCAGGGGGTCTTCTTGTCGCAGGCCCTTTGAGGACGGACTACTTACGTTAGGAAACCTGGGCCGAACACAGCCATTGTTGCAGATTCCGTGAGCAGCATCACCCAGTTAATGAAGCGGGGAGGTAGGCGGAATTGTTGGAGGCAGGCCCTAAGGTATTTTTTAGTTTACTCTATCATAGGCCTTTTGTTGGTCCAAGAAAACAAGTGCCCCAGAGGCTGTGGACTGACACACATTGGCCACAGAGTACACGTTATCCCAAATCGACCTTCTGGGGATGAAACCGAATTGTTCTGGGGAGATGGTGGCAGATGCTACTGTCCCTAAACGGTTAGCCATTATTTTTGTTAAAAAGTTGGGGTCTGTGTTTGTGAGAAATGGGGCGCCAGTTGGCTAAGTCTAGCCTATCCCCTTTCTTGAAGAGTGTGACCATAAAGGCCTCATGTCCTCCTGGTAGGAGGCGCGTTTCCAACAGGCTTTGGTTGAGTGAGGCTAGCAGCAATGGGGATATATATTTAAAATTTTTTTTGTAGAACTCATATGGAATGCCATCTGGGCCTGGGCATTTTTGGTTTGGCGCACCGTGAATGGTAGTCCATACTTCGTTTGGAGTAATTAAATTCATTATTTCCAGGTATCAGAAAACGGTGCAGATATGAGCTCTGTTGAGAAATTCCGCCATTTCAGCTGGCTGAATTGGTTCAGCATGGTATAAATCGGAGTAATATCTTTGCATTTCAATTGCCACTTTGGCCGGTGTGTCCAAAATAGAATTATCCGATCTTCGCACCTGTGTGCAGGCCACACTCTGGCATGGTGCAAAATTTTTTTTGGAGAAGTATGCAGTGCACTTGTCGCCTTTAGTGATGCGTGTGGCCCTGTATTGGACACAAACCCGATGTTTGTGTTGCCTTTCAAGTGCGTTGAGGTGGGTGGCTGCCTCCGCTCACTTCTGGCCCCATGCAGGGCTATATCCTGAGGCTGGAATGTTGGACTCCAAGTGGGCCAATTCCACCAGCGCGCGTGCTATAACTGCCGATGTGGCTCGTGAGCGTCTGGATGAAAAATGGCAATAGTGGCGGATGGTGTTTTCTTTGAAAGTTGCCCATGTGGAAATGGGGTCCGCGCAAAACGGTGCAACAAACAATTTTGCCAAAGTTGCCTCTTCCACCCACATGGAAAATCCTGGCGATGTGAGCTCTGGGGGGCAGATTTTGCACCAATGTGGGGCCTTTGCAACTGTGACAGGTAAGTGGTATGTTATCGAGACCAGTCGGTGGTCAGAGAATGCAATTCTCATTGTTTTGAAGTGGGAGATGTGGGGTTGGAATTTCGCTGGCACTAAAATAAGGTCAATGTGGGTCATGGACCTTAATTGGCCGTTGTGGACGTGGGGACGTGTCATGTTTTTGAGCAGTGGGGCATGTCGCAGCAGCGCATCCATTAACCCAAGGGTGGCTTTTAGAATGCATAGTTCTACGTGACCCTGTGGGGCGTGGGGTGAGGGCGGCCGCCGGTCCATTGTTGAGGTTAGCCAACAGTTCATGTTGCCAACTAGGAAAAATTGGGGGGTAGTGGGAGGGATTTGACCGATGAGAAAAATTACCAACGCTCTTGTGCACCATTTGGGGCATAAATGTTGATGATTGTGTGTGCAATATTAGCCCATGAGAAGGTGACAACAAGCACTCGGCCATTTAGGAATGTTTCTGAAGATGTAAATTTGAAAAAATTGTTTTTCTGAATTAGCACCTCACAGTGCTTCGACCAAAAGGATAGGGATGGTAGGAGCATTGTTTTCCAAGCTTCCTCAGAACCTCATGGACAGTGGAACTCCTGGATGGCCAGGATATCCACGGGTAAATTGTTTTGTAAAAAACTCAGTTTCCTAGCCTGGGATGGGGAGGCCTTGAGTCCGGCGATATTCAGCATCCCTAGAGTGAAGGTTTCCCCCATCGCACCTTAGGTGCAAGGGGTGGGCCCCCGGGCCCACCAGCCTCTTCTAGGTCCCCACAGGCTTTCACAGCAGCGCGGGTATTAGCAGCAACGCTATTGGGGTTTTTGTTAATTTTTGCGGAAAGAGTTGCATTGGCTTTGGCCTTCACTTTTTGTTTTCCCGACGTCGGACGAATTTTTTGTGGTGCAGATAAGTTCAGTGCACCGTCGAGTGGGGCAAAAAATTTTTTGGTTAGGATTGGTCCCAAGTCAGTTTCAACTGGAGCTTGGGTGCAGCGATTGGGTGAGATTGAATCTCCCATCATATCCTCAGATTGAGTGGCCCGCTTGGCATGGGCCTGATTGGGTGATGGATTCCTGAGTCACTTCTGCCATTCCATGTCCTCCTGGCGTTGTGAGTGTGGGAGATGGGCCTGCTTGGCCTTCTTCCGCTCCTGCGGGGAATGGGCTTTAGGTAGCAGCCTTGTGCTCCCCATGGGAAAGCCTCCTTGGTGCTTGCGGTTGGTTTGTAGTGCGCCTCTCCGCTGGCCATAGCCGCCGAGGGGTGCTCTTGGAATGTGACGCCCTCTTTGATGGGGCATGCGTGCGCCTTATGGCTGAATGCATCACAGTGGGTGCAAATGGGGGCGCACTGTCCACGGTTACCCAGAATGGGTTCGTGGTGTGCCCTTTTGATTTAAATAAAGGTGGAGTGCGGGATCTGGGTTAGGTCCTTCATGATCTCCTCAGTTGGGGTCAGAACTGCGATGGCTTTGCTGGTGCACAGGTGTGGCATCAGCGTGAAATGTTGCATTTCGAAAGATTGTATTTTGCCATATATGGTGAGACCATCTTTCAGGTGTTGCTCCAAAATGTCATGTTTTACCGTAGTAGGCAAAAAGTCAAACGTGAGGAAAATTTGGTTTAATTTTGTCCATCTGGTGCATTTAGTTTTGATGACCCGTTGCCCTTTGGGGAGGTCGACCACTATGCGCACCGCTGCAGCCTCATCTGCTGCTATTTTGCTTTCAAAACCTAGGTCCAGCCAACCGCGCGACATGGAGTGAGGTGCAACGTACACCGCAGTCAGGAAAATTTTGTGTACATCTTCACAAAATTTTCCCATAGGGCCATTTTTTGGATGTCCAGATACACACTGACTCCAAATTCCACCGACAAAAGTGGCTGGGAATGTGGCATGTTGATGTACTGGTTGCATTGTGCTTGCCACGCGAGTATCTCTGGGGAAATTGTGACTGCCAGGTTTTTAGATTTTTTTCTTTTCCGCCAGATTCTCCGGGGCATTTTCAAACATTAGAGGCCGCGGGCCTTCCGCCTGCTCCTCTTGCCTTGCTTGACCAACTGCTCCCAGACATGGGCGCAGACTAATCTCCTCTATGAGATTATCAAACTAGATTGAGTCTTGAATTGAATAGGTTGCAAAAGTGTTTTTAACGAGAATGAAAAGTGGAAATAATGAATTTAATTACTCCAAACGAATTATGGACAGCCATTCGCAGTGCGCCAAACCAAAAATGCCCAGGCCCAGATGGCATTCCATATGAATTCTACAAAAAATATTTTAAATATATATCCCCATTGCTGCTAGCCTCACTCAACCAAAGCCTGTTAGAAATGCGCCTCCTACCAGGAGGACATGAGGCCTTTACTGTCACACTCTCCAAGAAAGGGGATAGGCTTGACTTAGCCAACTGGCGCCCCATTTCTCTAACAAACACTGACACCATAATTTTAACCAAAATCATGGCTAACCGTTTAGAGACTGTAGCATCTGCAACCATCTCCCCAGAACAATTCAGTTTCATCCCCAGAAGCTCGATTTGGGTAACGTGCACTCTGTGGCTAATGTGTGTCAGTCCACAGCCTCTGGGGCACTTGTTTTCTTGGACCAACAGAAGGCCTATGATAGAGTAAACTGGGAATACCTTAGGCCTGCCTCCACCAATTCCGCCTACCCCCCACTTCATAAACTGGGTGATGCTGCTCACGGAATCTGCAACAATGGCAGTGCGTGGCCCAGGCTTCCTATTGGAAGTAGTCCGCCCTCAAAGGGGCCTGCGACAAGGGGACCCCCTCAGCCCACTCTTATACAACTTCAGCCTTGACCCACTACTGCGAAATGTGAATGCCCAACTCACTGGGGTCCATGTGCCAGGCCAAACCCCAGTCAAGATGATGGCATTTGCAGATGATTGCTTGGTGGGGTGTCTAATAACAAAGATGCATGCGCGCTTGAAGCCCTCATCCAGGAATATTCCCGGGTAAGCAACGCGGCACTGAACGCCTCCAAAACCGAAATCATCCTCCTTGGTCGGTTTCAGAACTGCTGGGCCCCAGCAAGTAGTTCCCACCCAGCCCATCTGCTCGCCCACGTCCACGCCTTACTAACTCAAAACACACCGCTCCTTTGGTGCTCCCCTTTGTGCCACGACCTACCATAGGACCGGTATGCCATCTGGGCGTGTGGATGGAGTCAGGCGGATATGCGTCAGCAGTAATGGAATGCCGTATACTGGACAACGTGATGAAGAGAATCGCCTCTCTCAGAGCCCACCCTACTACCCTCACTGGCAGGGTTGTTCTTGCCAACTCTATGCTCCTATCAAAAGTCTGGTTCGGAGCTCATGCCATCCCCTTCTCACCAAGCTTCTTCAAATCCCTGTATGCTTTGCTGCAAGGATGGATTTGGTCAGGCCGCCCTCCACCAGTACGGCTAGAGGTCATGTTTGGCCCTCATCATCATGGTGGCATGGGCCTGCTTGACTTCAAAGCCCATGCTGCCAAGATCCTGGGCACCTGGATTGCGGCTGTCACCACTCTTACACTACCATCCCAACACTGGTCCCGCGTGGCCCACTCCAACTTCTCCTGAGCCTTGAGCCTCAACAATCCATCAAACCCACATTCCCTGATGAAATACCTCGCATCACACACATCGGCCACAGGTCCTCACGGGACTAAAACCCACTACAAACGAATCCTACTCTCCATGCGAAGTGCAGAGTGGAGAATTCATATTAGTGGATATACAACCCGAAGAGGCCGCCCATCTCCTCAGTTCACACAAGAGGTACAGGGGCTACCCATCCATGATGGCATGATCCCCATTCGACCCCAAGTCCTATCCAGGGTGGACTACCTGGACATGATGGACATCCCTTACTCCATTGAGACTCAGAAAGCTATTTGGAAATATGCACACCATCCTCTGTTGCAGCCTCAAATCCGTTCCCATGTGTGGTGCTGCCTGAGGCGGGTGTACCGTACAGCTGAGCGCTCTAACGCTTTACACTCATACTGTATCATGTGTGGCCAGTATGGAACGCTGTTCCACCGCCTGGAGAAGTGCCCCACCTCTAAAGTGATATGGCGCGAAGTCCAACGTCTGCTAGGCCAGGATCAAACGCATCCCTTCAGTCTGTCAAGAGATATGTTTGCTTCATCAATGGCCTCCCCCCTTCCACCCTCCCTCCGTGCTTTGGTGGTTGCAATCGCCATGTGGACTATCCACACAATTGTCTTGGATGCCATCGCTGGCTCCATCCCACCCTCCCAGAAGCTGTCCACAGATTCCGGTCTCATTTGGTGGACTACTTTCAAGCGTGGATGTTTGGATATCTCGCACCGCGTCGCCAACAGCTGGTCTCCTCCTGGTTCCCAGTCTGGTTCATCAAATCAGACCCCTTCCTCCACACATGCTCAGTAGTGGCTACGGCCCCTTCACACGTTCCCTCCCCCTCCCCATAAGTGGCGTTCCCACTGGCTACAAGAGATAGCATCGCGTCTCTGGGGTGCTTCCCTGGTACTAAGTATTTTCTTGTCTGAGTCATATTCGGAAGTGTCCGTCCCATGGTCGGCCTTCCCCGCAATAAATTAAATTAAAGTAATTAAATGTAACGAGGCTCAAAGTGGAGGAGATACAAAATTCAGATTAGGCTATGAATAGCTAAATTAGGGAATATGAGGTTTAGACCTATTGGAGCTCTTTAAACTTCACCTTGATTCAACAGGATGGCTGATTATTCTCTTTTCAGTAATATCTGTCCCCTGGTCAACACCTTGAATAAACAGCTATATAGATTCAAATTAAATGATAAGAAAGTTATTAAATAAGTGGTTGCACCAGGATTTGAATAATCAACCTTTATAAAATTTAGGTTAAGAGCCAAAAGCTGACAGATTGTGCTTAAGAAGGTATTTAAAATCTTTAGGGTTTTTGATATAAAGTTTTAACTAAGATTAACTTGCTAATTAGCCAAATAGCCACTAATCACTTAACGAAACCATTTAAAATAACAAATTAAACCAAATACCAAACTGCTTAGCCATAACAATATAGCAAATACCATTAGAAACATAAAGGATTTTAACTTCTTGCATATGAAAATTTTTATCTACCATGAAAATAATAACTTTATAAAATTCAGAAACCTTTGCAGGCATGCACACAACAACTCACTAAAGTTTTATCACAATTGGATAAATGGTATAGTAATGCCTATGGGACAAACAAACTAAGAAACAGAAACAAAGAAAAAACATACATATATATAGATTTCTATTTACAGAAATTGCAATAGATATCCTTATGGCCGTTATTTGTGAGCAAGTAATATAATAAATTAATAATCCCTCAGATTTGTACAATAGTTCCAGCTTCTTTTTTATATTTCAGTTTATTGAAGGTATGCCAACCAGGGGATGGACATTCCAGGTGCTCAAAAGAGCTAAAACTTAAAATAAATAAATAAATAAATAGATAAAATAAAGGGTGGTTAGCCTGGCAGGTAAAACTGCTTCCACCCTAGTGCAGGTTTTGAGTTCAAAACATGTACTGGCTATAGAAATTCTCAGTGTGGTATATTTTTCCCAAGGTTGACCCACCTCAAATATTATTATAAATAAAATAAAATAAAGTCAAAACAAGACATATGTATCCACTTGAACTGACATGAAATTGAAGCAAATCACACCAATCAAGTCAGAATTTAAAACTACTATACAACCATGGCAGAGGGTGAAGGGGGATCAGGAGGCTCTTCATCCTCATCTGGTGAAGACATGTAGCAGCACAAAGCTGAGAGCACTGGCATGGGCATGTCATGGAAATGAGAGCTGATATAACAGAGAGGTGCTTGCAACTCAATGTATGAAATGACGTGGGTGGAAATATAGGTTGTAAGGGCTTTCTCAGCCTCAAGGTGTATTTTAGGGAGAGTGGCAATGGTTGTGATGTTTTTGTGAGTAGTGCAGGTCTTTGGGTCAAACTTTGCAACTTCTGCAACTTTTTGACTACTGTATGTGCCACTTGATAGTAGTGGAGATGTTCTTTTTTATGTTTTAGGATTATGGTACAAGGGAGGATAGGAGGTGGCAGGCCTGCAGCTAGTACTGCAACTGATTTTGCAATGGCTTTATAGGTTGTGAAACTTCAGGGGGGTAACTGCCTCTTTGACTAGTTGGTGGTCACTTTTGAATGGGTTGGCATCAGGGAGAGACACATAATGGAAATTTGTAAATTGAGTCGCATATTCAATATCAAACTATATTTTGAATGGAGGAAGACTAGCCCATTTGGCTTCAGGGATAAGCTCACCCAATTTGTCAACCTCAAACAAGTAACACCATGGATTTTGGTTGAATTTGATTGGGTTATTTGCATATGAGTGATCTATGGCGGGTGGCTGGGAGGATGATTTAAAACTTATTGTAGTCTATTCTGACTCCAGATTGATGGGTTCAGGAGAAGAGGTTAGTTGAGGTAATTTTTTAATTGTTTGATTCAGTGGTTGCTTTAGCTACCACCTTGGGGGAGGGGGAAGGATAGTTTCCATTCAAAAACGAAATTGGATCAGCTATGGGATCATTGTGCAAAGTGTTGGTATGGGGGCCACAGCTTTGGTGATAGAGAGGCAGCGCTGTTTCAAATGGTCCAGTTCAAAACAGGTAGGGCAGATGGTGCACCCTCCATCTACTCAGGCCCAGAAGGGATGGTCAGGGGCAGAGGGGATAATGGTGTGAGGGGGATTGAGAGGGCTACTTCTGTTGATACTGGATGTATAGTTGTGAATGCATGGAGGCCTGCAAGATGGTTGTCTCCACTTGGAACCACAAATTGTAGTATGGGATCAGACCCATATTTCAATAGCCAGAAATAATCTCATTATGTAAAATTTGGGTGTTAGATGGTAGGGAGGCCCGTAAACTGAACCACAAGAGTGGTATCAGTAGGCAACTGGGTACAAGTAGTTAAGGGAGTGCCCTGGAACACCAGGGGTATGGTAGCTGCTACTGCAGCATCAGCTTCACTTGAGAAGCCAAGATCAAAATACCCCTTGAAAGCAAAATTCAATGAAGCCTACAGGCTGCATAACAGTCTGTGCTAATTTGATAATAGCTTAGTCTGAGTAGGGGAACAGCTCACCATATTCAACCAGAAGGCCAAATTACATGTTGCTACATGGAGCACAAGGGGGCAACGTGGCACCGCCTGGGATTGAGTGAGATGTAGGCTAAGTCCTTAAGTGGGACATAGCGTCCTGAAGAATTTGGAGGGCTAGCCAAGCCAGCCTGAGCACATTCCGGCAATAGCCAAAAACATTGGGAGGTGGTGCGCCACTGCCCCATGTGGGGGCAGTGGGCATCAATCACATTAATATAGATAATGTGAATAGTGCAATGACAAGTGGAGCTGTTTTTACTAAATTTCAAACTACAATTTGACCAAAAGTGGCCAAATTGAGAGAGATGTGATCTCTTATACTCTATATTGAAAGGATGATCTTAGCGTAACTTATCTGTTTCTATCTATATATTTATCTAAGTCAAGCAAAATATTATGAAGTAGCAGCTATACATTAAAAACATATGCTTAAAGTATAAACTTTTAGCAAGCGATTATTCCAGAATATAAGGTATTCTTAAATATAAGTTGCAGCAGATCTTAGTAATAGCTGATTTAAAAATTTAGATTTATTTTAATATTATTCTCCTAAAAACTTTAATTTCTTAAATTTTCTTTACCCTTTTTAATGATTTTCTGCATATAAACGTTCAAAAAATGGAGGTTTATATAAAATCTAAAAACACATATATATTTAAAAAATGAGGGTTATGTAAATCTGAAAATGCATATATGAATCCAAGAAATAAGGATTATATTTTTTCCTGTAAAGCTGGATAAAAGTAGGAAATATGTATATTGCAGTTTGAGTTTAGAGAAAATGAAAGATATTTAGAAAGCCTGTGGTTAATGTTTGGTTGCTTTGTGTATAGTTGTCTGCTTTGGTAAGTATCATAATAAATAAAGAAGTATATTCCAAGTTACTTTTGTTTACATAATTTTATTTCAAAATTTTCTTAATAATTCTGTTACAGACAAGGACCAAAATAGTTAAAAAGTGTAAACTTTGGATAATAAATTTTTTGCCAGTAATAAGGGCCAATATATATATAAAGCATTATAAAGGGATAAAAAGGTATATAAATAAATCAAAATGAGATAATAGACAGGGAAGTATATTATAATTAATAATTTCCACAGTCTATATCCTTTAATATAGCTAAGTACATTTTAAAGTCAGATCTATAGTTTTATACTTTTCAGCCTTGTTACATGATATGATAAAGGTGGGCAGATCTATTATCTCTTTTTTAGTACTAGATGGTCCCAACCTGAGGGGGAATTCATCAATGTTTAGGTCTATTATCTTTCATTTGTATTTTATATTTATTTGAGGCAAGCCAACCAGGGGACAGACATTACTGAAACTAAAATTAATTAAAAACTAAAATAACTACTTGGCTCAAACAAAACGCCCTAATGAGCGGATTGAATGAATGAATCAAAAAACAATTAACCAGGTGGGCAGCGGAAACTGCTTATCCCTCCATGGTGGAAGGGGAGGGGGGGTCAGGGGGCTCATCTTCAGCAGCCTCTCCAGAAGCAGCTTCTTCCTCCCATATTAGAGTGCATGTCACGGCTGATAGTAATGGCATTGGGTCATCTGCGGCATGGGGTTTGATATCACTGATAATTGGAATTTCATGGAAATTGCCAGCTAGATAAATGGCACTGAGATATTCAGTTAAAGCTTTTTCAGCTTTGATGCGGGCGTCTGGGAGTTTAATGAACGTGGCAATGTTGGTTCAGATTATTTGTGCTTTTGGTTTCCGTGCTATAGTTGCCACGTTCTGAATAGCATTGTTTGCATTTTTATATAGCTGGTTCACCATGATTTTACTTTTAATAGTTAAGGTTGTGGGGATAACAGGAGGTGGAATTCCTCCTGTAAGCATCGCTACTGATTTGGCGACAGCTTTATGCAGGGGATGACAATATGGTGTTGCAGCTGCTTCAACTGTGAGCTGGTGATCACTGCAAAATGATTTGGTGTTTGGCTGTGGGGTATAAAGTTGAGGAGTATCTGGTGTCTCATTCTGCATTAATGAACCGCCCAATTTGTAGAGATGGTTCTTCAATGAGCTTACCTGATTCATTAATTTCAGCCAATAATTCCCATGGGTTTTAGTTGAATTGGATTGGGGAATCAGTGTACAGTTGAGGTTTGATCAAATTATCTGAGGAAGCATGGGATTAAACTGGGTACAATCTAATGCTTGATTGGTGGAATTATTTATGGCATTGGGGTTAGAAGGAGGCTGATTGGTGGCTGCAGGTGCAGCTGCAGCAACAGGCTTTGGGGTGGGGAGGTAGGATTGTGCGCCATAACAGAAATTGTACAAGGTGGGCAGCAGATTGGATGTCGGCAGATAAGTCATTTGATCCATTAAAAATTGGCTAAGGAGGGGCACTTGCGTTTTGAGTGGTCCAACTTGAAACACAATGGATAAATCAGCAGCACGCCCTCAATGTGGGCCCAAAATGGATGGTTTGTTTTTGAAGAAACAACAGTGTGAGGGGGAATCAACACAGTGATTTTACTAAATTCAGAGCTGATTATGACATATGCCCAAGGCCCAGTGAGTCATGTGGCCCCATTTGGGACCACAAATTGTAAGATGGGGTTGGAGCCATAGGCTGCCAAACCGTCCATCAGCTCCTGGTGGAGCACTTCAGGGGGAGGTGGGTGGTCAAACCAGCAAACTGATCCACCAAAGTGGTGTCCACTGGGAGCTGAGTCCAAGTTGTGGGGGGAGGGGTGCCCTGGAATACCAGGGGCACAGTTGCTGCAGTGGCAGCGTCAGCTTCACAGGTGAAGCTGAGGTCAAAATACCCCTTGTAGGGTCAGAAATCAATAAAACTGGCAGGTGTCATCACCGCCTGTGCCACTTTGAGAATGGCTTAGTTGTGGTATGGGAATAGTTTCCCATATTCAATTCTTAGGCCATAGTTTATGTTGCTCCAGGGGTGCGCTAGGGGGCAGCAAGGTACCGTTTGGGTATGAGCAAGGTGGGCGTCTAGGTCCTTGGGTGGAAAAAATTGTCCCATAGGTTTGGAATGACTGGGTGAACCAGTCCTAGCGCGTTTTCCTGCCAGAAGGAAAATGGCAGGGGGAGTTTCGCCGCTGCCCCACGCTGGAGCAGCCAGCAGAGAATCTGAGGACATCAGAGCAAAACTACAATAGGCAGATTTGATTTGTTTTATAAATTCATGTAATTTTGCTTGGAAAGTTATTCTGAGTTGAAAGAGAGTGTTTTCATTTATATTTTCCTCCCCTTCTTTATATAAAATTATATCTTAGAATAATCCAATTAAAGGATCAATTGCTGATTAATTATTTTAGATAAATTATTAAAGATAGTTTTTACTCTTAATAGAAAAGAAATTTATACCCTTAAAAGGTAGTTGTCTTGGATAGATATACTGTACCTTTATAAAATAATAAAAGGTAAATTTCTTAAAGAGAAGACAGAAATTACATAAACCTTATTATACTTTCAAATCTATTTTTAAAATACCACATTTTTTGAATTACTTTTTCTACTTTAAATCAAAATTGCACAAAACTTTTAATATCATATATTCTAAAGTTAGTTTTTTTAATCAAACTGCGAAAATACCTTAGCTTTTCTATCCCATAACAATAAAATTAGTCACTATGATTCAATTTGACTAGCAAAATTTGATTCACACAGGAGAGATGGGCGATTTCAACAATTCCAAAATAAACTGGGTAAAAGCCATATCAGGCAATGGACAAAACAGTGCACTGAAGAGAAAGAATCTTCTGGAGGGGGACCAGGAACCAATACCACCCAGGAACCACAAACTATACACCACCAGGTTTGTGGAGTTTACCACAAAACAAAATTTATACATGGAAATCCATTATGCCCAACACCTATCAAAGGTAGAGCATGGGATCTGACTTTTCCTAGGGGTCGAGACTTCAACTCTGAGGGAGAAAGAGATGGGCACAGGCCTCCCTTTTCCCCACGTGGTGTATGTTATAACCCATACCATCCACCATGGCTAGATCAATATAGGCTTTAAGACTAAAGATGCAGATGCTGCTGCAAAAGTCTTCATCAAAATTGCCCTCCCCAAGGGCAAACGAATTGTGTGCACTTCACGCACCAGATGGAACAAAGTGAACACTTTATTCATCTCCTTTGACTTGCTCCCTATCAACCTTCCCCACAAGTTAATTGAGGAGGAGCTCTGAAATGGACTCAAAAGCTATGGAGAAATTAAGCAACTCAAACTACAAAAGTTTCACCTGATGTCAAACTTGTGCACAGGAAAAGCAATCACTGTGATAAACCAGGTCCCCAATGTGGCTGCAGACCTCACAAAAAGCCCACACGCAGTGGTGCTTCACCTCCTGGATGGGGGAGTGTCAAAGGCATTCTTCATCACAATGGAATGCGCACCGCCTATCTGTAACCATTGCACCACATTGGGGCACAAGGAACACGCATGCCCATGAAGGAGAGCATTTTGGCCCCAGACTTCTGTGATAACGCCATGGACAAGGATGACAAAGACTTTGGCAAAATAACTGATCTCAACCACCACTTTCTCTGGGGAGATGATGGGAAATACATCCTCATAGACCCAGTATCACCCAAACTATGTAAAAAGGTACAGGAGGCTCACTAGCGGGCAGCAGCCAAGGCTGTATCACTCACAGCCTCATCCATTGACCATGGCCAAATATAGGAGGAAATAGAGGAAATCAACCAAGCCAACCAATCAGAACAAAATTCCTAAGCTGAGAAAGACATGAAGGAAATTAAATGAGCCACCCAATCAGAGCAGAGTTCCTAAGCTGAAAATTTTCTCAACAATTTGACTGATTTTCCAAGTGGTATTGATCAAGAGAACTTAGCAGGACAATTCAGCTCCACTATGTGCAAAAATGTGGGACCCAAATCTTCAAATATAAACCCCACAACCACAGAAACCAATCAGTGCACTGCACCAAACCACCATGAGTCACACACAGAAAAATCTAACTCAAACCCTAAAAACCACAAAACATATGTAAGATTGACACAGGGTAAGGGATCAGACAATGAAAAAGAGTGGACTGGCCCAGTGACATGGAGCACGTTCAAGACAATGAACGGTGGGTTAGGGCTGGATGACCCTCCCAACTGCTCCTGAGGCGCCACAGGCACCTCAGTGTCAATAGGGACGTCAAACATTGTGGGAGCTAGGGCTCAAGCGTCCCAAGCCAAAAAGCTGGACTTCCTGTGAAAACCCCATGTATACATCATTTGCCATCCAATAAACACACTGTCTACAGGGGGAAAAGGGATCCTGGTCAGTTAGGGTCAAACTATCCTTATTGGTATGGACGTCCCACTGTGGGGTGGTCATCTGAAATATCTATATTTATTCAGGGAAGATCGACCAGGGGACAAGCACTTCTGATATAGTGAGAAAACTAATGAAATTTGACAATTAAAGACACCCCAGAGGGTTCAAAGCCCCTCTTGTTGTCTCCAGGATTACCAAGATTAGGACGGTAGGGAGGGGGGTTATGCTGGCTTATTCTTGGATGCAGCATGTGTGAAGGAAAGGATCAACTTTTAGAAACTATATGGGAACCATGTGTTAATTGTCCTTCTGTTACGGGGGGTCATGTTTCCAAACAACCATGTTTGGAAATGTTCCAATATATGGCAGTGGAAACGGTTGATTGCTTCTTGCATTGTAGGCGTTGCTCCTGTAAATGAGTCCAGTACTATTGTATGGATCGTCCATAGTGCTAATGCTACTATTAGCGCCCTGAGAGATGGGTGGATAGGAGAGTCCATGTTTATAGCGAACATGTTCCTTGATATGCTGAATGGATGTCCATTTTCTTGTCGGAAAAGGCGCATGGCCTCTTTCCATACAGCCACTGATGTTGGGCATTGTTCTAAACGGTGGTCTAGGCTTCCATACTGACCACATATTGCACATGAGGTATGAGTGGCATTTGACCGTTCAGCTGTTTGGTATACTCTCCTCAAACACCTCCATACATGTGCTCTTATCCTGGGTTGAAGTAGAGGGTGATGTGTGTAAAACCATACTCTTCTTTTAGTCTCCAGGTTGTAGGGTATGTCCATATGGTCCAGGTAATCTATCCTGGCTATAGTATTTGGGCTTTTGCTTATTATATTGTCTGTGACTATTTGATCGTTGATCTCCTGTCTGTGAATTAGTCTTGGGCGTCCTCAGTGACTGGTTTGATCATTTAAATGAATCCGCCATGCCACTCTTCTCATGGCTAGGAGTATTTGTTTGAAGTGTGCAGGAGTGCCGTATGGTCCTGCCGCTGTAGGATGGGACGCCAGATATTTGATTAATGTGTTCAGGTGATTTGGGTTTCTTAATTGTAGTGCTCGTGTGAAGTTATATCTTACTGTTCTGGCCCAGTGTGTAACTGGAAGATCTGGGCTAGTCACCTGAGCTATCCAGGATCCCAGTATATGGGTTGCTTGCTTAACGTAATTAGTAAGCCCCATACCTCCATTTCTTCTAGAGCCAGTTAGGGTTTCAAGGCGTACAGGGGGGTTGTGGTTGGACCATAGCCATCCTTGTAATAGGGCGTGGACTGTGTTGAAGAAAGATGGTGAGAAAGTGATTGCATGGGCTGTGAACCATATGATTGATAGAATCATCGAGTTGTCTACCATGACCCTTCCTGTTAGACCTATTTGG